>JBBGZY010002825.1:0-69814 GCA_037952925.1 Lithobates clamitans
GTATTTACATCCAAATCAGGTGAACGGTGTAGGAATTACAACAGTTTGTAGATGTGCCTCACACTTTTTAAGGGACCAAAAGTAATGGGACAGATTAACAATCATCCATCAAACTTTCACTTTTTAATACTTGGTTGCAAATCCTTTGCAGTCAATTACAGCCTGAAGTCTGGAACGCATAGACATCACCAGACGCTGGGTTTCATCCCTGGTGATGCTCTGCCAGGCCTCTACTGCAACTGTCTTCAGTTCCTGCTTGTTCTTGGGGCATTTTCCCTTCAGTTTTGTCTTCAGCAAGTGAAATGCTCAATCGGATTCAGGTCAGGTGATTGACTTGGCCATTGCATAACATTCCACTTCTTTCCCCTAAAAAAACTCTTTGGTTGCTTTCGCAGTATGCTTCAGGTCATTGTCCATCTGCACTGTGAAGCTCCGTCCAATGAGTTCTGAAGCAGTGTAAAAAATTGCTGCGCAAATACCAAGTGATGTAAAAAAAAAAAAAAAATACAACTGCAATCTTATTCCCCGGGGTCTCTGCTAATAAATATATAAATATATATATATATATATATATATATATATATATATATATATATATATATATATATTATAATGTTTGGGGGTTCTGAGTAATTTTCTAGCATAGAATGCTGATTATGACAGAAATGTGGGAATCGGCAGCTGGCAGATTATTGGACTCGATGTGCTGAAAACAGGATGTGACTTTTCCTGGAACACAATTCATCCCAACACACTGCTGTGCTCTGCCGTCCTCACCAACACAGGGGGGGGCATCATCTCCGTGTGTTGGGGGCAGTCATGTATGTTACATGTTTGGTGTGATGGCCACAATAACGTATATGTTGGTATAAATGGGTCCTGAAGACGGGGAGGGGGAGGGGCGCAGGTAGGTAGGTAGAGGACTACCATAGGGGCCTCTTAGTGATCAGTGCAAAGTCCACCTCACCCTGAGACATATCGGCTCATCAAAGTATTTGAACTGTTTATGTTGTCATGGTAACCAGCAGATTTTTCCTTCTGTCTGATTGGTTGAATGTGATTGGTTGTTATGGGAGATGAGCGCAGTGTGCGGATCCCTGTGATAGCCGTGTCTGGTATCTTCTCCAGGTGGATGTGAATAAAGATCGGCTGCTCGATCTGCAGGAATTCTTGGCAGCAACACAGAAGAAGGAATTCCTGGAGCCGGACGGATGGGAGGTAATAAAACGGGAGCAATAAATAGGGACGTGACACTGGTGTCTGTACACCACCCCACCCTGTGTCCGCACGTCCCCTCTCTGCCCCGCCCTGTGTCCGCACGTCCCCTCTCTGCCCCGCCCTGTGTCCGCACGTCCCCTCTCTGCCCCGCCCTTAGCCGCACGTCCCCTCTCTGCCCCGCCCTGTGTCCGTACGTCCCCTCTCTGCCCCGCCCTGTGTCCGCACGTCCCCTCTCTGCCCCGCCCTTAGCCGCACGTCCCCTCTCTGCCCCCGCCCTGTGTCCGTACGTCCCCTCTCTGCCCCACCCTGTGTCCGCACGTCCCCTCTCTGCCCCGCCCTGTGTCCGTACGTCCCCTCTCTGCCCCGCCCTGTGTCCGCACGTCCCCTCTCTGCCCCGCCCTGTGTCCGCACGTCCCCTCTCTGCCCCGCCCTGTGTCCGCACGTCCCCTCTCTGCCCCGCCCTGTGTCCGCACGTCCCCTCTCTGCCCCGCCCTGTGTCCGCACGTCCCCTCTCTGCCCCGCCCTGTGTCCGCACGTCCCCTCTCTGCCCCGCCCTGTGTCCGCACGTCCCCTCTCTGCCCCGCCCTGTGTCCTCACGTCCCCTCTCTGCCCCGCCCTGTGTCCTCACGTCCCCTCTCTGCCCCGCCCTGTGTCCGCACATCCCCCTCTCTGCCCCGCCCTGTGTCCGCACATCCCCTCTCTGCCCCGCCCTGTGTCCGCACGTCCCCTCTCTGCCCCGCCCTGTGTCCGCACGTCCCCTCTCTGCCCCGCCCTGTGTCCGCACGTCCCCTCTCTGCCCCGCCCTGTGTCCGCACGTCCCCTCTCTGCCCCGCCCTGTGTCCGCACGTCCCCTCTCTGCCCCGCCCTGTGTCCGTACGTCCCCCTCTCTGCCCCGCCCTGTGTCCGTACATCCCCTCTCTGCCCCGCCCTGTGTCCGTACGTCCCCTCTCTGCCCCGCCCTGTGTCCGTACGTCCCCTCTCTGCCCCGCCCTGTGTCCGTACGTCCCCTTTCTGCCCCGCCCTGTGTCCGTACGTCCCCTTTCTGCCCCGCCCTGTGTCCGTACGTCCCCTCTCTGCCCCGCCCTGTGCCTGTACGTCCCCCTCTCTGCCCCGCCCTGTGTCCGTACGTCCCCCTCTCTGCCCCGCCCTGTGTCCTCACGTCCCCTCTCTGCCCCGCCCTGTGTCCGTACGTCCCCTCTCTGCCCCGCCCTGTGTCCGTACGTCCCCCTCTCTGCCTCGCCCTGTGTCCGCACGTCCCCCTCTGCCTCGCCCTGTGTCCTCACGTCCCCTCTCTGCCCCGCCCTGTGTCCGTACGTCCCCTCTCTGCCCCGCCCTGTGTCCGCACGTCCCCTCTCTGCCTCGCCCTGTGTCCGCACGTCCCCTCTCTGCCCCGCCCTGTGTCCGCACCTCCGCCCAACCCTCCCCTCATGTCCACACGTATCCCCAACCCAAACCCTACCCTCTCTGTATCTGTGTCCCCCCCCCATGACCACACATTACCCCAAACCTCCACATAATATATATAAAAATATAATCTCCTAAAATAAGCGATGTGCAAACTGTTGGCGCAATATAAATCCTTTATAATTACTATTATTCTCAAAAGAAATTTATACTACAAGAAGATCCTTCAATGAATGAAGTGTAATGGCGGATAGTGGTCAGTAGATGGCAGCACCTTCCTGACTCTGGCGTCCTCCAGTCCGTCATGTCCACATATCTCCCCAACCCAAACCCTCCCCTCCCCCTGTCAGCACTTCTGTCCTCGATGTCATGAGCAATTGTGTAACACTGTACCCATATGACATTTGTGTCTTTTTTTTTTTCTTTTTTTGAGACTGATAGCGCTTTCTTTTAATGGTATTTAATCATCATTGGTTTATTTTTTGTTTATTTATTGCTAAACAAATGAAAAAAGACCGATCATTTTTTGTGGGAAAAAACCCTTTTTCTTCGTTTCTGTTTATAAAACAAAACTTGCTGAAATCTCTGCCAATGATTTGTCTCCTCCTTGCTGTTCACACACAAGGAGCTCCTCTACAAGTGAAGCCCGTGTGAAACCGGCCCAAAGCTTTTCTATCTGATCACATGAATAGAAAATATATAAAATGTTGCACAAGACACAATTACATAAGATATTTTATAATATATATATTATCACACAACCACAAAGCTCCGACTCTCTCCCTTTCCTCGGTGTCTGATGTGACTTTATGGGCACCACCACCTCGGAGAGACCATAACCTCCGAGAATAACCGGCTGTGCCGCATTCTGTATCGACTCTCCATATCATAAGCAGCATAGTGAAAAATGTCTGCAGGAATGTCAGAGGAATGTGGATGGGACCAGATTGTTGTTGTGAAGCCTCCTCTCCCCTCTCCTTTCCCCGCTCCTCTCCTTCTCTCCTCTCCTCTCCTTCTTCTCTCCCTCTCCTTCTTCTCTCCCTCTCCTCTTCTCTCCTCTCCTCTTCTCTCCTCTCCTCTCCTCTTCTCTCCTCTCCCTTCTCTCCTCTCCTCTCCCCTTCTCTCCTCTCCTCTCCCCTTCTCTCCTCTCCTCTCCCCTTCTCTCCTCTCCTCTCCCCTTCTCTCCTCTCCTCTCCTCTCCCCTTCTCTCCTCTCCTCTCCTCTCCCCTTCTCTGTCTCTCCTTCTCCTTCTCTGTCTCTCCTTCTCCTTCTCCTTCTCTGTCTCTCCTCTCCTTCTTCTCTGTCTATCCTCTCCTCCTCTCCTCTCCTTCTTCTCTGTCTCTCCTCTCCTCCTCTCCTCTCCTTCTTCTCTGTCTCTCCTCTCCTCCTCTCCTCTCCTTCTTCTCTGTCTCTCCTCTCCTCCTCTCCTCTCCTTCTTCTCTGTCTCTCCTCTCCTCCTCTCCTCTCCTTCTTCTCTGTCTCTCCTCTCCTCCTCTCCTCTCCTTCTTCTCTGTCTCTCCTCTCCTCTCCTTCTTCTCTGTCTCTCCTCTCCTCTCCTTCTTCTCTGTCTCTCCTCTCCTCCTCTCCTCTCCTTCTTCTCTGTCTCTCCTCTCCTCCTCTCCTCTCCTTCTTCTCTGTCTCTCCTCTCCTCCTCTCCTCTCCTTCTCTGTCTCTCCTCTCCTTCTTCTCTTCCTCTCCTCTCCTCTCCCTCTCCTCTCCTCTCCTCTCCTCTCCTTCTTCTCTGTCTCTTCTCTCCTCTCCTTTTTCTCCTCTCCTTTTTCTACTCTTCTCTCCTCTCCTCTCCTCTCCCTCTCCCTTCTCTCCTCTCCTCTCCCCTTCTCTCCTCTCCTCTCCCCTTCTCTCCTCTCCTCTCCCCTTCTCTCCTCTCCTCTCCCCTTCTCTCCTCTCCCTTCTCTGTCTCTCCTCTCCCCTTCTCTGTCTCTCCTCTCTTTCTCCTTCTCTGTCTCTCCTCTCTTTCTCCTTCTCTGTCTCTCCTCTCCCTCTCCTTCTCTGTCTCTCCTCTCCCTCTCCTTCTCTGTCTCTCCTCTCCCTCTCCTTCTCTGTCTCTCCTCTCCCCTTCTCTGTCTCTCCTCTCCCCTTCTCTGTCTCTCCTCTCTTTCTCCTTCTCCTTCTCCTTCTCTGTCTCTCCTTCTCCTTCTCTGTCTCTCCTTCTCCTTCTCTGTCTCTCCTTCTCCTTCTCTGTCTCTCCTTCTCCTCTCCTTCTCTGTCTCTCCTTCTCCTTCTTCTCTGTCTCTCCTCTCCTCTCCTCTCCTTCTTCTCTGTCTCTCCTCTCCTCCTCTCCTCTCCTTCTTCTCTGTCTCTCCTCTCCTCCTCTCCTCTCCTTCTTCTGTCTCTCCTCTCCTCCTCTCCTCTCCTCTCTGTCTCTCCTCTCCTCCTCTCCTCTCCTTCTTCTGTCTCTCCTCTCCTCCTCTCCTCTCCTTCTTCTCTGTCTCTCCTCTCCTCCTCTCCTCTCCTTCTTCTCTGTCTCTCCTCTCCTCTCCTTCTTCTCTGTCTCTCCTCTCCTCTCCTTCTTCTCTGTCTCTCCTCTCCTCTCCTTCTTCTCTGTCTCTCCTCTCCTCCTCTCCTCTCCTTCTTCTCTGTCTCTCCTCTCCTCCTCTCCTCTCCTTCTTCTCTGTCTCTCCTCTCCTCCTCTCCTCTCCTTCTTCTCTGTCTCTCATCTCCTCCTCTCCTCTCCTTCTTCTCTGTCTCTCATCTCCTCCTCTCCTCTCCTTCTTCTCTGTCTCTCCTCTCCTCTCCTTCTTCTCTGTCTCTCCTCTCCTTCTTCTCTGTCTCTCCTCTCCTCTCCTCTCCTCTCCTTCTTCTCTGTCTCTTCTCTCTCTCCTCTCCTCTCCTTCTTCTCTGTCTCTTCTCTCCTCTCCTTTTTCTCCTCTCCTTTTTCTCCTCTCCTTTTTCTACTCTTCTCTCCTCTCCCCTTCTCTCCTCTCCTCTCCTCTCCCTTCTCTCCTCTCCTCTCCCCTTCTCTCCTCCCCCTTCTCTCCTCTCCCTTCTCTCCTCTCCTCTCCCCTTCTCTCCTCTCCTCTCCCCTTCTCTCCTCTCCTCTCCCCTTCTCTCCTCTCCTCTCCCCTTCTCTGTCTCTCTCTCCCTTCTCTGTCTCTCCTCTCTTTCCCCTTCTCTGTCTCTCCTCTCTTTCTCCTTCCTCTGTCTCTCTCTCTTTCCCCTTCTCTGTCTCTCCTCTCTTTCTCCTTCTCCTTCTCCTTCTCTGTTTCTCCTTCTCCTTCTCCTTCTCTGTCTCTCCTTCTCCTTCTCTGTCTCTCCTCTTCTCTCTCTCTCTTCCTTCTCCTTCTCTGTCTCCTCCTTTCCCTCTCCTTCTCTGTCTCTCCTCTCCCTCTCTGTCTCTCCTCTCCCTCTCCTTCTCTGTCTCTCCTCTCCCTCTCCTTCTCTGTCTCTCCTCTCCCTCTCCTTCTCTGTCTCTCCTCTCCCTCTCCTTCTCTGTCTCTCCTCTCCCTCTCCTTCTCTGTCTCTCCTCTCCCTCTCCTTCTCTGTCTCTCCTCTCCCTCTCCTTCTCTGTCTCTCCTCTCCCTCTCCTTCTCTGTCTCTCCTCTCCCTCTCCTTCTCTGTCTCTCCCTCTCCCTCTCCTTCTCTGTCTCTCCTTCTCCTTCTCCTTCTCTGTCTCTCCTTCTCCTTCTCCTTCTCTGTCTCTCCTTCTCCTTCTCCTTCTCTGTCTCTCCTTCTCCTTCTCCTTCTCTGTCTCTCTCCTTCTCCTTCTCCTTCTCTGTCTCTCCTTCTCCTTCTCCTTCTCTGTCTCTCCTTCTCCTTCTCCTTCTCTGTCTCTCCTTCTCCTTCTCCTTCTCTGTCTCTCCTTCTCCTTCTCCTTCTCTGTCTCTCCTTCTCCTTCTCCTTCTCCTTCTGTCTCTCCTTCTCCTTCTCCTTCTCTGTCTCTCCTTCTCCTTCTCTTCTCTTCTCCTTCTCCTTCTCTGTCTCTCCTTCTCCTTCTCCTTCTCTGTCTCTCCTTCTCCTTCTCCTTCTCTGTCTCTCCTTCTCCTTCTCCTTCTCTGTCTCTCCTTCTCCTTCTCCTTCTCTGTCTCTCCTTCTCCTTCTCCTTCTCTGTCTCTCCTTCTCCTTCTCTGTCTCTCCTTCTCCTTCTCCTTCTCTGTCTCTCCTTCTCCTTCTCCTTCTCTGTCTCTCCTTCTCCTTCTCCTTCTCTGTCTCTCCTTCTCCTTCTCCTTCTCTGTCTCTCCTTCTCCTTCTCCTTCTCTGTCTCTCCTTCTCCTTCTCCTTCTCTGTCTCTCCTTCTCCTTCTCCTTCTCTGTCTCTCCTTCTCCTTCTCCTTCTCTGTCTCTCCTTCTCCTTCTCCTTCTCTGTCTCTCCTTCTCCTTCTCCTTCTCTGTTTCTCCTTCTCCTTCTCCTTCTCTGTCTCTCCTTCTCCTTCTCTGTCTCTCCTTCTCTGTCTCTCTCCTTCTCCTTCTCCTTCTCTGTCTCTCCTTTCCCTCTCCTTCTCTGTCTCTCCTCTCCCTCTCTGTCTCTCCTCTCCCTCTCCTTCTCTGTCTCTCCTCTCCCTCTCCTTCTCTGTCTCTCCTCTCCCTCTCCTTCTCTGTCTCTCCTCTCCCTCTCCTTCTCTGTCTCTCCTCTCCCTCTCCTTCTCTGTCTCTCCTCTCCCTCTCCTTCTCTGTCTCTCCTCTCCCTCTCCTTCTCTGTCTCTCCTCTCCCTCTCCTTCTCTGTCTCTCCTTCTCCTTCTCCTTCTCTGTCTCTCCTTCTCCTTCTCCTTCTCTGTCTCTCCTTCTCCTTCTCCTTCTCTGTCTCTCCTTCTCCTTCTCCTTCTCCTTCTCCTTCTCTGTCTCTCCTTCTCTGTCTCTCCTTCTCCTTCTCCTTCTCTGTCTCTCCTTCTCCTTCTCCTTCTCTGTCTCTCCTTCTCCTTCTCCTTCTCTGTCTCTCCTTCTCCTTCTCCTTCTCTGTCTCTCCTTCTCCTTCTCCTTCTCTGTCTCTCCTTCTCCTTCTCCTTCTCTGTCTCTCCTTCTCCTTCTCCTTCTCTGTCTCTCCTTCTCCTTCTCCTTCTCTGTCTCTCCTTCTCCTTCTCCTTCTCTGTCTCTCCTTCTCCTTCTCCTTCTCTGTCTCTCCTTCTCCTTCTCCTTCTCTGTCTCTCCTTCTCCTTCTCCTTCTCTGTCTCTCCTTCTCCTTCTCTGTCTCTCCTTCTCCTTCTCTGTCTCTCCTTCTCCTTCTCCTTCTCTGTCTCTCCTCTCCTCTCCTCTCCTTCTTCTCTGTCTCTCCTCTCCTTCTCTGTCTCTCCTTCTCCTTCTCTGTCTCTCCTTCTCCTTCTCCTTCTCTGTCTCTCCTTCTCCTCTCCTTCTCTGTCTCTCCTTCTCCTTCTTCTCTGTCTCTCCTCTCCTCTCCTCTCCTTCTTCTCTGTCTCTCCTCTCCTCCTCTCCTCTCCTTCTTCTCTGTCTCTCCTCTCCTCCTCTCCTCTCCTTCTTCTGTCTCTCCTCTCCTCCTCTCCTCTCCTTCTTCTCTGTCTCTCCTCTCCTCCTCTCCTCTCCTTCTTCTCTGTCTCTCCTCTCCTCTCCTTCTTCTCTGTCTCTCCTCTCCTCTCCTTCTTCTCTGTCTCTCCTCTCCTCTCCTTCTTCTCTGTCTCTCCTCTCCTCCTCTCCTCTCCTTCTTCTCTGTCTCTCCTCTCCTCCTCTCCTCTCCTTCTTCTCTGTCTCTCCTCTCCTCCTCTCCTCTCCTTCTTCTCTGTCTCTCATCTCCTCCTCTCCTCTCCTTCTTCTCTGTCTCTCATCTCCTCCTCTCCTCTCCTTCTTCTCTGTCTCTCCTCTCCTCTCCTCTCCTCTCCTTCTTCTCTGTCTCTTCTCTCCTCTCCTCTCCTCTCCTTCTTCTCTGTCTCTTCTCTCCTCTCCTTTTTCTCCTCTCCTTTTTCTCCTCTCCTTTTTCTACTCTTCTCTCCTCTCCCCTTCTCTCCTCTCCTCTCCTCTCCCCTTCTCTCCTCTCCTCTCCCCTTCTCTCCTCTCCCCTTCTCTCCTCTCCTCTCCCCTTCTCTCCTCTCCTCTCCCCTTCTCTCCTCTCCTCTCCCCTTCTCCTCTCCTCCTCTCCCCTTCTCTGTCTCTCCTCTCCCCTTCTCTGTCTCTCCTCTCTTTCCCCTTCTCTGTCTCTCCTCTCTTTCTCCTTCTCTGTCTCTCCTCTCTTTCTCCTTCTCCTTCTCCTTCTCTGTTTCTCCTTCTCCTTCTCCTTCTCTGTCTCTCCTTCTCCTTCTCTGTCTCTCCTTCTCTGTCTCTCTCCTTCTCCTTCTCCTTCTCTGTCTCTCCTTTCCCTCTCCTTCTCTGTCTCTCCTCTCCCTCTCTGTCTCTCCTCTCCCTCTCCTTCTCTGTCTCTCCTCTCCCTCTCCTTCTCTGTCTCTCCTCTCCCTCTCCTTCTCTGTCTCTCCTCTCCCTCTCCTTCTCTGTCTCTCCTCTCCCTCTCCTTCTCTGTCTCTCCTCTCCCTCTCCTTCTCTGTCTCTCCTCTCCCTCTCCTTCTCTGTCTCTCCTCTCCCTCTCCTTCTCTGTCTCTCCTCTCCCTCTCCTTCTCTGTCTCTCCTCTCCCTCTCCTTCTCTGTCTCTCCTCTCCCTCTCCTTCTCTGTCTCTCCCTCTCCCTCTCCTTCTCTGTCTCTCCTTCTCCTTCTCCTTCTCTGTCTCTCCTTCTCCTTCTCCTTCTCTGTCTCTCCTTCTCCTTCTCCTTCTCTGTCTCTCCTTCTCCTTCTCCTTCTCTGTCTCTCCTTCTCCTTCTCCTTCTCTGTCTCTCCTTCTCCTTCTCCTTCTCTGTCTCTCCTTCTCCTTCTCCTTCTCTGTCTCTCCTTCTCCTTCTCCTTCTCCTTCTCCTTCTCCTTCTCCTTCTCCTTCTCTGTCTCTCCTTCTCCTTCTCCTTCTCTGTCTCTCCTTCTCCTTCTCCTTCTCTGTCTCTCCTTCTCCTTCTCTCCTTCTCTGTCTCTCCTTCTCCTTCTCCTTCTCTGTCTCTCCTTCTCCTTCTCCTTCTCTGTCTCTCCTTCTCCTTCTCCTTCTCTGTCTCTCCTTCTCCTTCTCCTTCTCTGTCTCTCCTTCTCCTTCTCCTTCTCTGTCTCTCCTTCTCCTTCTCCTTCTCTGTCTCTCCTTCTCCTTCTCTGTCTCTCCTTCTCCTTCTCTGTCTCTCCTTCTCCTTCTCCTTCTCTGTCTCTCCTTCTCCTTCTCCTTCTCTGTCTCTCCTTCTCCTTCTCCTTCTCTGTCTCTCCTTCTCCTTCTCCTTCTCTGTCTCTCCTTCTCCTTCTCCTTCTCCTTCTCTGTCTCTCCTTCTCCTTCTCCTTCTCTGTTTCTCCTTCTCCTTCTCCTTCTCTGTCTCTCCTTCTCCTTCTCTGTCTCTCCTTCTCTGTCTCTCTCCTTCTCCTTCTCCTTCTCTGTCTCTCCTTTCCCTCTCCTTCTCTGTCTCTCCTCTCCCTCTCTGTCTCTCCTCTCCCTCTCCTTCTCTGTCTCTCCTCTCCCTCTCCTTCTCTGTCTCTCCTCTCCCTCTCCTTCTCTGTCTCTCCTCTCCCTCTCCTTCTCTGTCTCTCCTCTCCCTCTCCTTCTCTGTCTCTCCTCTCCCTCTCCTTCTCTGTCTCTCCTCTCCCTCTCCTTCTCTGTCTCTCCTCTCCCTCTCCTTCTCTGTCTCTCCTTCTCCTTCTCCTTCTCTGTCTCTCCTTCTCCTTCTCCTTCTCTGTCTCTCCTTCTCCTTCTCCTTCTCTGTCTCTCCTTCTCCTTCTCCTTCTCTGTCTCTCCTTCTCCTTCTCCTTCTCTGTCTCTCCTTCTCCTTCTCCTTCTCTGTCTCTCCTTCTCCTTCTCCTTCTCTGTCTCTCCTTCTCCTTCTCCTTCTCTGTCTCTCCTTCTCCTTCTCCTTCTCTGTCTCTCCTTCTCCTTCTCCTTCTCTGTCTCTCCTTCTCCTTCTCCTTCTCTGTCTCTCCTTCTCCTTCTCCTTCTCTGTCTCTCCTTCTCCTTCTCCTTCTCTGTCTCTCCTTCTCCTTCTCCTTCTCTGTCTCTCCTTCTCCTTCTCCTTCTCTGTCTCTCCTTCTCCTTCTCCTTCTCTGTCTCTCCTTCTCCTTCTCCTTCTCTGTCTCTCCTTCTCCTTCTCCTTCTCTGTCTCTCCTTCTCCTTCTCCTTCTCTGTCTCTCCTTCTCCTTCTCCTTCTCTGTCTCTCCTTCTCCTTCTCCTTCTCTGTCTCTCCTTCTCCTTCTCCTTCTCTGTCTCTCCTTCTCCTTCTCCTTCTCTGTCTCTCCTTCTCCTTCTCCTTCTCTGTCTCTCCCTCCCTCTCCTTCTCCTTCTCTGTCTCTCCCTCTCCTTCTCCTTTCCTTCTCTGTCTCTCCTCTCCTCTCCTCTCCTCTCCTTCTTCTCTGTCTCTCCTCTCCTCTCCTCTCCTTCTTCTCTGTCTCTCCTCTCCTCTCCTCTCCTCCTTCTCTTCTCTAATGCCTCGTTTCCACTGAGCGGTTCGGGTCGGATCGGTTTGGAAGGCCTAGAATGGTCCAGGCTATTCCGGCGAGCGTTTCCACTGCAAGTCGGACCGACAGGGGCCATATGTGGGTTTAGAAAAATGCCTAGCATGGCGTCTCACGTCCACCAATCAGTGGACTGTATCGTAGCTCCGCCCTAACCGAACCGTTCCATTTTCTATGGCCCCACATCTGAAGCAGGACCCTGAATGGAATGGTTCGGTTCAGTTGTATGGGCCGCTTTCATAATGGAAACTCCCAAAATAGCATACCATACCAAACCGCTCGGTGGAAACGAGGCATTCGTGTCCTTTGAGCTTCTCCAGCTCCTTTCTATTGCTCGGTGCAGAGTGCACAGCTCCGGTTACAGATTAGGGGAAGATAGTACAAGGACACAGATATGGTGATAAATATCTTGAAGAATTTTTAAATACAAGCAGTAGAATGCAAATGTTTTGTGTCACTTGTAGAAAAAAAAAAGCTAAGAAGTGCAGATGCTTCAAATTCCTTCAACTACTAGTTTGAACTTGTCTAATCACGACCTACAAAAGACGTAAAAAATAAATTGATATTTGATGTCCATCCTTTGCCTTGTAGACGGTGTCGGCTTTCCCCGGTACACAGCCGAACAGTGCAGTATTTTTCAGGCATTTGGTGTTCAGTTTACAATTATACCAAACCGGATCATCAACCAGATAACATGGAGGGTAAAATACGATCAAACTGGATCCGAGGTTTAGGAGGAATGGGACTGGGTGAGGAGAAGCCAAATTCTGCTAACAGGTTAAAGGTCACTGAAGACATTTCAATGTAGAACATCTTACAAAATGGCAAAACTGAGCAACACCACATGGGGGGGGGTCTTACTGCATCAATAGGGTCCTTCACAGGCTGAAATGTCCACAAAGACCGGTAATCTAACCTGTGCTGTCCAAGATCTTCTGCAGAAGATGAAATCACAGCATTTAACCAAGGAACCTTCGTGGAAAGGATCAAAGACACCATGCTGACTTCTTTTGCAAGTAGAAGACGTCTAGTGACACCATTAGCTCAGACTTTGCATAAACCACCCGGCTCCAGGTACAGCAATCTACAGTCTGGAGAAGTCTGGAGAAGTCTTGTTATGCTGTGTACACACGACTGGACTTTTCGACAGCAAAGGTCCTACGGAACAAATCGGACCTTTTCTGTCGAAAAATCTGCCGGACTTTAGAAATAGAACATGTTTCAAATCTTTCCGACAGACTCCAGTCCTATCGAAAAATCAGTTCGTCTGTATGCTAGTCCGACGGACCAAAAACGACGCTAGGGCAGCTAATGGCTACTGGCTATGAACTTCCTTATTCTAGTCTGGTTGTACATCATCACGTTCGAATCAGTCGGACTTTAGTGTGATCGTGTTTAGGCAAGTCCATTTCGTTGGAACCCCGTCGGAACATCCTTTGGAGTTCAGTCCGTCAAAGTCCGCTCGTGTGTACGCGGCATTAGAGGTCTTCGTAGAAGACTTGGGCCTAAAAATCCATACCTCCAGCATGATTGGGCTGTGCATGAAAACTGGGGTCCTCAAAACTGGTGTCAGGTTCTCTGGACTGATGAGTCAAAATTTGAAATATTTGACCAGAATAGTAGGCAGTTTGCCAAACTGTGTCTGCAGCCAACTGTGAAGCATGGCGGAGGTTCCTTGCAGGTTTGGGGCTGCATTTCTGCAAGAGTTGGGGATTTAGTCAGGATCATTGGTGTCCTCCTCCATGCTGAGAAATTCAGCGGATATTTATTCATCATGCCAAACCATTAGGGAGGCATGTGATTGGCCCCAGCGACCCCCCCCCCCCCTCACCGAGCCCAGATCGTTCGAAGAGATGGTATGACCCCCACAGAGCCCCAATCTTTAGAAGAGATGGTACGACCCCCACAGAGCCCCGATCTTTGGAGGAGATGGTACGACCCCCACAGAGCCCCGATCTTTGGAGGAGATGGTACGACCCCCCCACAGAGCCCCGATCTTTGGAAGAGCTGGTACAACCCCCCCATCTTTAGAAGAGATGGTACGGCCCCCACAGAGCCCCCATCTTTAGAAGAGATGGTACAGCCCCCACAGAGTCCTGATCTTTAGAAGAGATGGTACGGCCCCCACAGAGTTCCGATCTTTAGAAGAGATGGTACGGCCCCCACAGAGTCCCGATCTTTAGAAGAGAAGGTATGGCCCCCACAGAGCCCCGATCTTTAGCAGAGATGGTACAACCCCCACAGAGCCCTGATCTTTAGAAGAGATGGTACAACCCCCACAGAGCCCTGATCTCTAACTAAAGGAGATGGCATAAATCTGCAGAACCATACACTGCTAGATAGGGGTGCAACAGGTCGTCATTGATCCGTGATCCGATCCGCGGAGGTTGATCCGTACAGGGCACCCGCGATCCGCGGAGCGCTCTGTGGCCTCGGCCATAGGAAAGGCCGCGGCTTTGGCCTAGCTTCGGAGCGGCGGCCATCTTGGTACACCCGGCGGCCATTTAGCACATGATCGCTCCGTCAAATGACGGAGCGATCACTTGTAACAAACCGGCGTCATGTCATGATGCCGGTTCCTCTCTCCCCTCTGTATACTGATCTGTACAGTGGAGGGGAGAGATCGGATGGCAGCAGTGCCAATACTCTGCAATGCCCTGCCAATACTCTGCAATGCCCTGCCAATACTCTGCCATACTCTGCCAATATACCCAATACTCTGCAATGCCCTGCCAATACTCTGCCATACTCTGCCAATATACTCAATACTCTGCAATGCCCTGCCAATACTCTGCCAATATACCCAATACTCTGCCAATATACCCAATACCCTGCCAATATACCCGCCAAAACCCTGCCAATACTCTGCCACACCCAGCCAATGGGGAGATTGTGGATATTACAGTGGGGGAGATTTTTTTTTTTAGTTGATTCGAAAATGATCCGAACCGTGACTCCTGACCTGAGGAACGATCCGAACCGTGACTTTTTTGATCCGTTGCACCCCTACTGCTAGACAAGTCACCCAGGAGGAAGTGGGGGAGGCCTGCTAGAGACCCCCTCATATAGGTTGTGGGGGGCACTGACAGGCTGCTAGAGACCCCCTCATATAGGTTGTGGGGGGCAGTTATAGGCTGCCAGAGACCCCCTCATATAGGTTGTGGGGGGCAGTGATAGGCTGCCATAGACCCCCTCATATAGGTTGTGGGGGGCAGTGATAGGCTGCCAGAGACCCCGTCATATAGGTTGTGGGGGGCAGTGATTGTTGGGATGCTCCTTTTTATCTATAACTTCTAGTCCTGACTATTCCTTATTATTATCATCTAATTACCTTTATTTCCGGCTTCTCTCCATTATTCACACCCAAATCTGTGCAGGGAACATCGATACAAACGTGACACAACACGGATTGATTACACATTGTTCCTTTATTTTTGGCTTGTACAGGATCTTCAATACACATGATGAGACGGCGATTTCCATCGTTTTCCACCAATAGGAGTTCAAATGACGTTTCCTTTTACTTATTCAATTAACCAATTATAATGATTCATATATTTCGAATGTTTTACATCTCTGTAGCTTAGCAAACTATTATGTCCCTTAGAATATATAAAACCCTTGTGGTTTCCTCTACTTTACATATGGAAGTTCCTTTATTTCAAGTTTGGATTTCAACACAAGCTTAGTATCCCAGCGATCGTGTCACGGAGGCGCAGAACGGCGAGATGTAAACAAGGCATTTCCCCGTTCTACCTTGTGACATGACAGATCTACTTCTCTCTGTCATCGGAGCAGTGATCTCTGTCATGTGAGTGGTAGCCCATCCCCCCCCCCCCAGTTAGAATCACTCCCTAGGACACACTTAACTCTTTAATCGCCTCCTAGTGTTTAACCCCTTCCCTGCCAGTGTCATTTACATGGAGTTGTTAGTGGAGCCAGTGACTGGCTCCTAGGGACCCCATCTTCTAGAGTTGTTATGGGGGGCAGTGACTGGCTCCTAGGGACCCCATCTTCTGGAGTTGTTGGGGGGGGGGGGCAGTGACTGGCTCCTAGGGACCCCATCTTCTAGAGTTGTTAGGGGGGGGGCAGTGACTGGCTCCTAGGGACCCCATCTTCTGGAGTTGTTGGGGGGGGGGGCAGTGACTGGCTCCTAGGGACCCCATCTTCTGGAGTTGTTAGGGGGTGGGGCAGTGACTGGCTCCTAGGGACCCCATCTTCTGGAGTTGTTGGGGGGGGCAGTGACTGGCTCCTAGGGACCCCATTTCTGGAGTTGTTGGGGGGGACAGTGACTGGCTCCTAGGGACCCCATCTTCTGGAGTTGTTGGGGGGGCAGTGACTGGCTCCTAGGGACTCCATCTTCTGGAGTTGTGGGGGGGGGGGGCAGTGACTGGCTCTTAGGGACCCCATCTTCTAGAGTTGTTAGGGGGGCAGTGACTGGCTCTTAGGGACTCCATCTTCTAGAGTTGTTAGGGGGGCAGTGACTGGCTCCTAGGGACTCCATCTTCTAGAGTTGTTAGGGGGGGCAGTGACTGGCTCCTAGGGACCCCATCTTCTGGAGTTCTTGGGGGGGGGGGGCGCAGTGACTGGCTCCTAGGGACCCCATCTTCTGGAGTTGTTGGGGGGGGGGCAGTGACTGGCTCCTAGGGACCCCATCTTCTAGAGTTGTTAGGGGGGGGCAGTGACTGGCTCCTAGGGACCCCATCTTCTGGAGTTGTTGGGGGGGGGGGCAGTGACTGGCTCCTAGGGACCCCATCCTCTGGAGTTGTTGGGGGGCAGTGACTGGCTCCTAGGGACCCCATCTTCTGGAGTTCTTGGGGGGGCAGTGACTGGCTCTTAGGGACCCCATCTTCTGGAGTTGTTAGGGGGGCAGTGACTGGCTCTTAGGGACCCCATCTTCTATAGTTGTTAGGGGGGGCAGTGACTAGCTCCTAGGGACCCCATCTTCTAGAGTTGTTGGGGGGGGGGCAGTGACTGGCTCCTAGGGACCTCATCTTCTGGAGTTGTTGGGGGGGCAGTGACTGGCTCTTAGGGACCCCATCTTCTAGAGTTGCTGGGGGGGGGGGCAGTGACTGGCTCTTAGGGACCCCATCTTCTAGAGTTGCTGGGGGGGGGGGCAGTGACTGGCTCCCAGGAACCCAATCTTATAGCGTTGTTAGGGGGGCAGTGACTGGCTGCTGGGCATCCTATCATATAGGTTCTGAGGGGGGAGGGGGGGTCACATTGTTAGAGACAAAGTTACACCAAAACATAACTTTATTGTTCATTGTTCCCAGTCTGGGGGGGGCGGTATCTGCACGGCCTGGACTCGTCATATTATTGCAGCTGACAGACTTATTCTTGTTGCCAGCGCTGGGTGACGGGACAGGATGACATCTGATAGGACTTCTATTTCTGTCCACTGGCTCAACTGTGACTCCCATCTGACTAATGAGAAGTTTGAGCTATATCTGCCCCCCGCCCTGGTCAGGGGGGGAGGGGGGGTCTCCTGTTCTGCACGCTCAGTATTCTCTGTGGTTCTGAGTGTCCTCCCCTTCTTCTCAAGGTCACACGTTGGAAGATCTCCCCAATAACTCCCTTTATTTAGGGTCATCTCTATTAATCAGATATAAAATAAAGTCCGGGTGTCGATGGGCTTTTATTTGTTTGCTTCCCATGCAAGTCTAATGCCGCGTACACACGGTCGGACTTTTCTTCTACAAAAGTCCGACGGATGCCGACGGACTAAAGCTGGCTGACAATCCGATCGTGTGTGGGCTTCCCCGGACTTTCAGCGGACTTTTCCAGCCTCAAATCTGATGGACTTTAGATTTGAAACATGCTTCAAATCTTTACGTCGTAACTCCGCCGGACCCAGAAATCCGCTCGTCTGTGTGCTAGTTCGGCGGGCAAAAACCGACGCTAGGGCAGCTATTGGCTACCGTGTGTACGCGGCATAAGCCCTGCAACCTTCTTGATGCAGATCAATGGGAGGTCAATGGGGGTTGAATGTTCCAACCAATGAATTCTGAATCCTCTCCAAGTGATGTCCAACTAACGCTATCAACCCAACCTCCAATCCCAACCCCCAATGGTCCTGTAACCCTCTCTGTTCCCCCCTCCAGTGACAATATAAGAACAGATTTCAGGTCCTTGTACTGGCTTGTAGAAAAACCTGTTTCTGCTGTTTTGAAGAAAAACCAAAAGAATGAAAAAAATATTTTGGTGCATTGTCCTGGACTGTTCCTGTGTACAGAGTATATTCTATAGATGTGACCAGTCTGGTGATTGGGGAAGGGATGAGTCTGGTGTGGTGACATTGATAATCATTGGTATGTTGATTGGCGTGGTGACCAGTGTGGTGACTGGTATGGTGATTGGTATGTTGATTGGGGTGGGGACCAGTCTGGTAATCAGTGTGTTGATTTGGTGTGGCAACCATGGTGATTGGTATGGTGAAAAGTGTGGTGACCATTGTGTTGATTGGTATGGTGACTGATATGGTAACCAGTCTGGTGGCCATGGTGTCGATTGGTATGGTAACCATGGTGACTGGTATGGTGATCGGTGTGATCAGCCTGGTGGCCATGGTGTTGACTGGTATGGTGATCGGTGTGATGACCATTATGGTGATTGGCATGGTGACCAGTGTGGTGACTGGTATGTCCTCCTCTCTGGCAGATGCAGGAGGAGCAGCCATACACGGAGGAGGAGCTGCTGGAGTTCGAGAGGCACATCAGTCAGACGGAAGATGATTTGAAGCGGAAGAAAGAGGATCTGGACAGACAGCAGGAGGAACTGGAGAAGCAGCAGCAGCACATCCAAGCCCAACGACAGGAGCTGCAGCAGGTAATAGGGACCCCCCCCCCTTACTGATTTGATTAACCCGGCCAGATAGGGGGGACATCCCTCTATTGAGGCCTTGGATGATGATCCATCAATGAAACGTGTCCCACCCATCACACATGGCTGTACCAACCACTCCATACAATGTTCAGTAAGGACTGTTTGTGCTGCCCTGTCACATGGTCAGATTTTGTACCACATAAGGACTGACTGATGGCTTCAGACAACACAGACAGTTCTTATTTCCCACCACTTGTGATATGAATTGTATTGTCTCTCTGTATAAATCTTCTTACTGATCTGTCCCCGGCTGCAGGTGGTACAGCAGATGGAGCAGAAGAAACAGCAGCAATCTCTTCCCTCGTCTATCCCAGAACCTGGATCCCAATACCAGCCAGGTAATGTCCATCATCCTCCATCCCGAGAGAGTGCGGAGGAGAGGCCACACCTCCTAGGAGTACCGAAAATACCTATTCTGTCATCAGACCTATACATACAATGCTACTCTGTACACCCGCTGTGCCCATTATGAGGGGTTCCCACCATCCCTGTGCTGAGTTCCCGGGTCTGTACACCCGCTGTGCCCATTATGAGGGGTTCTCACCATCCCTGTGCTGAGTTCCCGGGTCTGTACACCCGCTGTGCCCATTATGAGGGGTTCCCACCTTTCCTGTGCTGAGTTCCCAGGTCTGTACACCCGCTGTGCCCATTATGGGTGGTTCTCACCATCCCTGTGCTGAGTTCCCGGGTCTGTACACCCGCTGTGCCCATTATGGGGGGTTCTCACCATCCCTGTGCTAAGTTCCCGGGTCTGTACACCCGCTGTGCCCATTATGAGGGGTTCCCACCATCCCTGTGCTGAGTTCCCGGGTCTGTACACCCGCTGTGCCCATTATGAGGGGTTCCCACCATCCCTGTGCTGAGTTCCCAGGTCTGTACACCCGCTGTGCCCATTATGAGGGGTTCTCACCATCCCTGTGCTGAGTTCCCGGGTCTGTACACACGCTGTGCCCATTATGAGGGGTTCCCACCATCCCTGTGCTGAGTTCCCGGGTCTGTACACCCGCTGTGCCCATTATGAGGGGTTCCCACCATCCCTGTGCTGAGTTCGCTGGTCTGTACACCCGCTGTGCCCATTATGAGGGGTTCCTGCCATCCCTGTGCTGAGTTCCCGGGTCTGTACACCCGCTGTGCCCATTATGAGGGGTTCCTGCCATCCCTGTGCTGAGTTCCCGGGTCTGTACACCCGCTGTGCCCATTATGAGGGGTTCCCACCATCCCTGTGCTGAGTTCCCGGGTCTATACACCCGCTGTGCCCATTATGAGGGGTTCCTGCCATCCCTGTGCTGAGTTCCCAGGTCTGTACACCCGCTGTGCCCATTATGAGGGGTTCCCACCATCCCTGTGCTGAGTTCCCGGGTCTATACACCCGCTGTGCCCATTATGAGGGGTTCCTACCATCCCTGTGCTGAGTTCCCGGGTCTGTACACCCGCTGTGCCCATTATGAGGGGTTCTCACCATCCCTGTGCTGAGTTCCCGGGTCTGTACACCCGCTGTGGCCATTATGAGGGGTTCCCACCATCCCTGTGCTGAGTTCCGGGGTCTGTACACCCGCTGTGCCCATTATGAGGGGTTCCCACCATCCCTGTGCTGAGTTCCCGGGTCTGTACACCCGCTGTGCCCATTATGAGGAGTTCCCACCATCCCTGTGCTAAGTTCCCGGGTCTGTACACCCGCTGTGCCCATTATGAGGGGTTCTCACCATCCCTGTGCTGAGTTCCCGGGTCTGTACACCCGCTGTGCCCATTATGAGGGGTTCTCACCATCCCTGTGCTGAGTTCCCGGGTCTGTACACCCGCTGTGCCCATTATGAGGGGTTCTCACCATCCCTGTGCCGGTATTGGGTTGCTCTCTATTATCCCATTGATAAGATTCTCTCATTATTTCCAGCCGTGGACCATGCAGGCCATTTAGGAGCCGGGAAGCCGCTGCCACCGGGGCATTTACCTGAAGCCGTAGTTCCACACAGCCAGTCCGCCCCTTGATGTAGAGATCTGTCACCGATCCGAGTGAAAACTACTGCAGAGTCTGTGTGATCAGCTCCTGGTGACATCACCTACTTGAGCACTGCACTCACCCAGGACCAACATCCGCCCCCCCGAGGACCAACATCCGCCCCCCCGAGGACCAACATCCGCCCCCCCGAGGACCAACATCCGCCCCCCGAGGACCAACACTACCAATAAAATCAGATTATTTTCTCTCTAAGGCTCTGCACTGAGTGTTTACTGCAATGCTGGGGAGGGAGCAATCCACCTCATCACTGGGGAAGATGTTTTATTGCAGCATTGGGGTGCCCTCAGGAAGTGTGTGGGGGGGGGCATCATTGGAGAGATCAATGGGGAAGATTTTGTATTGCAGTGTTGGGGTGCCATAGTTGGGACTCGGGAAGTGGGGGGGGGGGAACATCATTGGAGGGATCAGTGAGGAACGTGTTGTATTGCAGTGTTGGGGTGCCATAGTGGTACTCGGGAAGTGGGGGGGGGGGACATCATTGGAGAGATCAGTGGGGAAGATGTTGTATTGCAGTGTTGGGGTGCCATAATGGGACTCAGGAAGTGTGTGGGGGGGCATCATTGGAGGGATCAGTGGGGAACATGTGTTGTATTGCAGTGTTGGGGTGCCATAATGGGACTCAGGAAGTGTGTGTGGGGGGGGGACATCATTGGAGGGATCAGTGGGAAACATGTGTTGTATTGCAGTGTTGGGGTGCCATAGTGGGACTCAGGATGTGTGTGGGGGAGGGGGGGACATCATCGGAGGGATCAGTGGGGAAGATGTATTGCAGTGTTGGGGTGCCATGACTTGGGAAGGGTTGGGGGGTACAGCGGAGGACTTCATTGGAGTCTTGCAGTGATTGCTGTAACCCCACAATAGTCTTGGTTCCTCTTTCCCGAGAACCGGTCTTCTCCTCCACTCATGGGGCTGTGTCTTGTACTTTCTCTTCCGGTATTTGGCCAGTAAGGTCCTCATTGCTCCAATCGCTGTACATTGTGTGATGTTGTGTTTGGAGGATTTCTATACATCACCTTACCTGTTACCTTCTATGAGGAATACGTCGGTGTTGCCATTGGTGGGAGGAAGATCCAGGCCGGCCGGTCCGGCACGGATGAGAAGGGAGTGGAGGAGGGGACTGGTTTCTGTGTTGCCATGGAGAGGAACAATCTCCTGTTATTTACAGAGTTCAAAAACTCAAACTGGATTTCACACAATACTGAACCAGTTTCTACCAAGAGAGTGATAAATGAAACTTCCTTCAGATAGTTGATGGTCGGCTCCCCACTGGAGGCACATTTCTTCATGGCACCTCACCCTTCCCAACAGATCCCTTCATGCTCCCTTCACACACAGGTGTTTTAAATTGTGGGTGAAATCGCAGCGATTTCTAAACGCACTGTTAATATGTCAAATTGCGTGTTCAAGAGCTATTCATTTCATTGGCACCTAAAAAAATGCAGTGTGATTCTGCCGCGCCCAAAAAAGGTTCTGGAATCTCCTTTTGGGCGACACAAGTTTGCGCGGTTTGGTTTGTGCGATTTCCTGCGTGATTTGTCGCACAACAATCCATGGCAGAATCGCACCACATTTTTAGGTGCCGTTGAAATGAAGGGCACCTGAACACGCTGATGTGCGATTTGACATTTTAACAGCGCGCTTTGAAATCGTGGGCAGAATCGCGGCGATTCCGCCAACGATTCAAAAACGCCTACGGAGCCTAATGGCCGTACACACCATCCGAATATCGTACGACTTTTTTCGCCTAATAGTCGCAAGTAGAAATTTAATAGGTTACTAAAGTCACGAAAATTCTCGTAGGACAGAGAAAAAATGGGAAGTGACGTTGTGTGTTGTAATGTATTTGTATTTTCGGACGACAACTGTACTGACTAAACGAAAATCGTGCGATCTGGTATCGTACGAGGAAAATTTTCCTGCTTGTCCGATCGAATAATATCGGATGAATTGTCGTGATCGGCTCTCGAAAGCGCTGTACTAACGATCCGATTATCGTACAATCTCGTTAAAAGCGGTATTTTCCGGCTGATTTTCGGATCGCGTGTATGGGTCATAAGGCCGGGCTCACACCTGTGCAATTTGTTTTTGATCCGTTTCTGCAGTGCTTTTTGTGGTGCGTTTTGGGATTTTACAAATTCGTTTTTTTTGGTGATTTTTTTTTTTTTTTGTATTTTGCATTTTTATGCTTTTTTTTTTTTTTTGGTCAATTTGTTGTTGGGCAGATGAACCCTTTGCCCTCCAGAAGATTTACCCCCCTTCCTGACCAGGATGTTTTTTGCGATAAGGCACTGTGTTACTTTGACTGACAATTGCGCGGTCGTGCAACGTTGTACCCAAATAAAGTTGATGTCCTTTTTTTCCCCACATATAGAGATTTCTTTTGCTGGTATTTGATCACCTCTGCGGTTTTTATTTTTTGCGCTATAAACAAAGGAAGAGCGACAATGTAAAAAAAAAAAAAAAAAAAAAGAAAAAACAATATTTTTTATTTTCTGCTACAAAACATCCAATTAAAAAAAAAACAAATTTCTTCATTTATTTAGCCCAGTGATGGAGAACCTCGGCACTCCCAGATGTTTCGGAACTACATTTCCCATGATGCTCAGGCACTCTGCAGTGTAGTGGAGCATCATGGGAACTGTAGTTCCAAAACATCTGGGCTGCCGAGGTTCACCATCACTGATTTAGGCCAATATGTGTTCTGCTACATGTTTTTTGTGAAAAAATAATCCCAATAAGTGTATATTGATTGGTTTGCACAAAAGTTATCGCGTCTACAAACTACGGGATTTTTTTTTTTTTTTTTTTACTAGTAATGGCGGCAATCAGCGACTTATAGCGGGACTGCGATATTGCGGTGGACAGTCGGGACACTAGGTGACACTTTATGGAGAGCAGTGACACTAATACAGTACTGTGATCAGTGCTAAAAATATGCACTGTCACTGTACTAATGATACAGACTGGGAAGGGGGTTAATATCAGGGGCAATCAAAGGGTTAACGTGTGCCTAGCCAGTGTTTTCTTACAGTGTGGGGGGAGGGGCTTTCACTAGGGGAAGAGATTGACCCATGTTTTTGCTTTGCAGAAACACAGAATCCACGCCTTCCCTACTGACAGAACAGCGATCCTCCTTGTCTTTATATAGGCAGAGCGGCGGCTCCCCGCCAAATGATCGGTGGGTGCCGGCGGACATCAAGTCAGTGGTACCCGCAGATGTATCTAATCACAGCGGGTTGCCAGCGGTGTGCATGCGCGCCCCAGACCTGTAAGTGTCGGATCACGTTCCAGGTACTTGACCTGACGCATTATATGTACGGTGGGCGGTCGCAAAGTGGTTAAAAAAGGCGAAACGTGACAAAATCAAAAAAACAAACTGCGGAAAAGTGGCCTCCATTGAACAACAAAACGCACCATTTTGCATTTAAAAAACATTTCTGACTCTTTCCAAAAACGCAGCGGCTGAAAAAAAAAAAAAAAAAAAGCTCAGATGTGAACGTGTCCAATAGGAAACCAGGTTCCGTGGACTGTAGCGAGTTTCTTCAAAAAGCACTAAATGATGTTTCGGTGTGAACCGAGGTTAAAGACGTCTTCGCTCTGAGACCGGAATACCGCGCCAATTGTGATCTACAACCGTCCATCTTTTATTATCACCGCTGGACTCGTTCACCGGAGATCTCGGAGCTCCACACTGGAAGAGAGACGATTATACCGATCTTCTCTCATCACTCTGACTACAAGTTTATATCCGGATAATAGAAGGTCCCAACTTCCCTCCTCTGCTGGAGACACCAGGCAGCTGAGGTCCCTCTCCGTATCTTCTGGTCCTACTAGGAGGGTTGGTGGACTTACCAAGAAACTGCCCCGGGGAGGACCCAGCAGACGACCTTCTTCTCCTCCTGAGCCAGGAACTGATGGTCCTCCTGATCCACCTAAACGTGTCTCCATCCCATTGAAGGGGGAACCCTCCGACTCTCAGCCTGTGATTTCCCACAATTCATACAATTAGAGCCTCTTGTATACGGAGGTCATCATTTAATGTCGTTTATACAAAGTACGGGGCTGGCAGATATAGAAACGCATTCCCTGGAATCCATAGAGACTGGAACAGTCAGATGTCTCCCAAGTGTTCTAGTCATGGTGAAGAATGCGCCAAATTCATCTACAGCTTGTACTGGAATTTGGCACATTCTGCCCCACTCATAGAACACATGGGAGACATAGGAGGTGAAAAAAGACACAAGTTCATCAAGTCCAACCTACCAAGTCCACTTTCGCTAAGGCTGGGCTCACACTATTGGGAATTGGATGTGGGTTCCCCCCACATTCAACGCACCACAATGTAGAAGCTGTGCACGTTAAAACTACCTGAATTAGGTGGACGAGTTGCTGTCAGAACTAAAAGTGTGGCAGATGCTTAATGAGTTTGGTGCAATACAATAATAAGAGAGATTAGAACCAGAAAAGTGGTTCGGCATCTTCATTAAATCCCCCCCCCCATTATGTGGGGGAATAAAGTCCTCCAATATGTACACACGTACATTTCCTCTTCATCCTCTTCCAGCTGTGTGCAATGTGAGTGTTCTATCGGACTCTGTGCAGGCCAGTCAAGTTCCTCCACCCCAAACTCACTCATCCATGTCTTTATGGACCTTGCTTTGTGCACTGGTCATGTAGGAACAGGAAGGTCCTCCTCCCCAAACTGTTCCCACAAAGTTGGGAGCATGAAATTGTCCAAAATGTCTTGGTATGCCGACGCCTTAAGAGTTCCCACTGGAACTAAGGGGCCAAGCCCAACCCCTGAGGAGCCAAACCCAACCCCTGAGGCGCCAAATCCAACCCCTGAGGAGCCATGCCCAACCCCTGAAAAACAACCCCACATCATAATCCACCCACCCCCCACACCATAATCCCCCCTCCACCAAATGATTTGGACCAGTGTACAAAGCAAGGTCCATAAAGATCTGGATGAGGGAGTTCGCGGTGAAGGAACTTGACTGGCCTGCACAGAGTCCTGACCTCAACTTCATAGAACACCTTTGGGATGAATTGGAGCGGAGACTGCAAACCAGGCCTTCTCGTCCAACATCAGTGCCTCACTACCTCACAAATGCTCTTCTGGAAGAATGGTCAAACATTCCCATAGACACCCTCCTAAACCTTGTGGACGGCCTTCCCAGAAGAGTTGAAGCTGTTATAGCTGCAAAGGGCGGAGCCAACTCAATATTGAACCCTCCGGACTAAGACTGGGATGTCATTAAAGGTCATGTGTGTGTAAAGGCAGGCGTCCCAATACTTTTGGGAGTATAGTGTAGTTGTGTAAATGGCTGCACACAAATGTAAAAATGTTTATTTTTTTACATCTGTGAACACAGGACGGCATTACAGATTTATAGCAGCCGTGTGGATTGTCCCATCGATAACAATTCATGTGCTTTCAAATCTGTAAAAAATAAAACAAAACTTTTTTTTTTTTTTTTACTTCATTCATATGGAAGAGTCCTAACCACGGCCTCCCAAAGTACCAGGATGTAGGGTTCAGAGAGGCACATGGTATTATTGGATGGAATCATTCCCAGGAAGACCAGTCTACCCCCTATAAAGTGTACAGGACGCCAGGGCTGGGTCCTATTAGGGGTGCTGTCACACCAGTATTTGGGTTGTGGCCCCTTTAAGGGAAGTGTGCGAGTAGTTAGGGGGTCACCTGAGGTGGGTGAGGAATTCCCGGGACTGACTCGCCGTTCTCTCTCTGCGTTAGTAGAGAAGTATTTGTGACCCGGAATTTCGGAGGCCCTGAAGTGATATCCGGGTGGGAAAAGAGCCTCCTCTCCCGACTACAGGGACTCCAGTACACACGGGGTTAAAGAGGTTGTGACTTTTACCTCTAGATAACTCTAGAATATGACATGCGCCAATCAGGAGATATCTGCTGTACACTGCGCTGATGATGTCACCGGCGCATGCGCTGTGAAGAAACGTCCCTCTGTGCCGTCTCTTCGCTCTCAGGTGCTGTGACTGGCGGCTCCCGATTTATGGTGTTTTTATTATTTATTTTACTAGTAATGGCGGTGATCAGCGATTTTTAGCGGGATTGCGGCGGACAGATCGGAACACTTTTTTGTGACCAGTGACATTTATACAGCAATCAGAGCTAAAAATAGCCACCAATTACTGTATATATGTTACTGGCAGGGAAGGGGTTAACACTAGGGGGGCGATCAAGGGGTTAAGTGTGTTCCCTCATGTGTGTTCTAACTGTAACTGACCGATCACTGGTCATGTCTCCTGTCAGAACGGGGAATCGCCTTGTTTACAAAGGCAGTTCCCCATTCTGCCTCTCTACTGGGCGACCGCGGGCCGCCGGGGAATATCGAGTCCACCTGACCCGTAGGCACGCCCCCGCCTGAGCCGTCGTACAGCTATGGCGATTTGCGCAGGAGAGCCGACCTGCCGCCGTTGGCAAACGGTAATGTGGTTAAAGCCCAACTTAAAGTAGAACTATAGACAAAACATGTTTTCATTTTGGACAGAATAATGGAGGGTTAGAACCTCTGTCAGATCTTTCCCATTGGAGAGATTTCCCTTCCTGTCCTGTCCCATATCCCAACAGGAAGTGAGAGGAACTCTCTGCAAATTAAGGGAATTCCTTGGGGACCCCCCCAGATCACCAGAACTAGTGTCCCCATTGGAAGATTTTCCCTCTATTACTTTTCTGGGGAAAACCCAAAATATGGGATTTTCTTTTACTACCAATGACAATGGAAACCAGAACAAATAAAGAGGGGGACACAGACAGCAATAAACACCTGACAGGGGTTCTAATCCATCTCCACTCCATTCAACGCAACATATGAAATGTTCTCATTGTTCTATCTCTTACCTGGTGAAGAAAGAAATACTCAACTAAGTCCACCGTCCACGCCCCTCCTCCGAGGTGATCCAGATATGCAGCTTCTCACTCATTGTCCCAGTCGCCATCTGTGTCCCATCGGGGAGATTTCCCTTTACTTCCTGTCCCATAGCCAAACAGGAAGTGAGAGGAAATCCCTGCAAATTAATGGAATCCCTCGCAACCCCCCCCAGGTCTCCATAAGTAGTGTCCCCATTGGAAGATTCCCCCTCCTATTCCTGTTCTTGTAAATTTGGGGGTTTTTCTTTCACACCTTGGTGATAACGGTAAACCTGGGGCGTCCATCCTGCGGCACAAGGATTTTTGGGGGTGGATTTTTGGTAAAAATGCGTTTACACGGTGCACACACGCAGCCAATGAAAGATGTGACCGCGTGCCTTTACTGGACGTTTATCAATTTTATGTTCCAAAAGAAAAATCTCCCGCTCTTCACAATCACGCCTTCCTCATGTCATCGGTTTTCGGGAACGCCGATATTTGTCAGCAACTATTTCCGAGGATGAAGAACACGAAGGGCAAAATTAGAACCAAAATATATGAGAACTCACTGAGAATCGCTCATCCATCCATCCATCCATCCAGAGATTAATGTGTCAGATTATCAGAAACATTGTCACACATCGCACTCACTTTATTTATTTTTTTTTCTCCAAAAGTTTATCAAACTTTTCAAGTTTACAGAAAAGAGAAACAGAAACGTAAACGATGAATCAGATACAATGTACTCATAAATCCGACACCGAGAGATATCACCTTTCATAGAACACGAAAGAAATAACCCGTGTATATCGGCAGTCACACTCGCTTTATGTCTTTATGTTCCTCTTTTACTATTATAATAAAAAATATTACAAAAATGCAGTTTTATCCCTCAGGTAGGTATCTCACAAAAGTAAGTACACCCCTCAGTGACATTTGTGTAAATCTTTTCTTCTATCTTTTCATGTGACAACACTGAAGAAATGACACTTGTCTACAATGTAAAGTAGTGAGTGTACAGCTTGTATAACAGTGTAAATTTGCTGTCCCCTCAAAATAACTCAACACACAGCCATTAATGTCTAAAC
This sequence comes from Lithobates clamitans, assembly GCA_037952925.1. Taxonomy (NCBI): domain Eukaryota; kingdom Metazoa; phylum Chordata; class Amphibia; order Anura; family Ranidae; genus Lithobates; species Lithobates clamitans. The sequence goes on from JBBGZY010002825.1 coordinate 27,924, forward strand.
CGCTGGCAACAAAAGTCAGTACACCCCTAAGTGAAAATGTCCAAATTGGGCCCAAAGTGTCAATATTTTGTGTGGCCACCATTATTTTCCAGCACTAACCCTCTTGGACATGGAGGTCACCAGAGCTTCACAGGTTGTCACTGAAGTCCTCTTCCCCTCCTCCATGATGACATCACAGAGCTGGTGGATGTTAGAGACCTTGTGCTCCTCCACCTTCCGTTTGAGGATGTCCCACAGATGATCAATAGGGTTTAGGTCTGGAGACATGCTTGGCCAGTCCATCACCTTTACCCTCAGCTTCTTTAGCAAGGCAGTGGTGGTCTTGGAGGTGTGTTTGGGGTGGTTATCATGTTGGAATACTGCCCTGCGGTCCAGTCTCCGAAGGGAGGGGATCATGCTCTGCTTCAGTATGTCACAGTACATGTTGGCATTCATGGTCCCCTCAATGATCTGTAGCCCCCCAGTGCCGGCAGCACTCATGAAGCCCCAGACCATGACACTCCCACCACCATGCTTGACTGTAGACAAGACACACTTGTCTTTGTCCTCCTCACGTGGTTGCCCCCACACACGCTTGTCACCATCTGAACCAAATACGTTTATCTTGGTCTCATCAGACCACAGGACATGGTTCCAGTAATCCATCTCCTTAGTCTGCTTCTCTTCAGCAAACTATTTGTGGACTTTCTTGTACATCATCTTTAGAAGAGGCTTCCTTCTGGGACGAAACCCATGCAGACCAATTTGATGCAGTGTGCGGCGTATGGTCTGAGCACTGACAGGCTGACCCCCCACCCCTACAACCTCTGCAGCAATGCTGGCAGCACTCATACGTCTATTTCCCAAAGACAACCTCTGGATATGACGCTGAGCACGTGACCTCAACTTCTTTGGTGGACCATGGCGAGGCCTGTTCTGAGTGGAACCTGTCCTGTTATACCGCTGTATGGTCTTGGCCACTGTGCTGCAGCTCCGTTTCAGGGTCTTGGCAATCTTCTTATAGCCTAGGCCATCTTTATGTAGAGAAACTATTCTTTATTTCAGATCCTCAGAGAGTTCTTTGCCATGAGGTGCCATGTTGAACTTCCAGTGACCAGTATGAGAGAGTGAGAGCGATAACACCAAATTTAACACACCTGCTCCCCATTCACACCTGAGACCTTGTAACACTAACGAGTCACATGACCCCGGGGAGGGAAAATGGCCAATTGGGCCCAATTTGGAGATTTTCCCTTAGGGGTGTACTGACTTTTGTTGCCAGCGGTTTAGACATTAATGGCTGTGTGTTGAGTTATTTTGAGGGGGCAGCAAATTTACACTGTTATACAAGCTGTACACTCACTACTTTACATTGTAGACAAGTTTCATTTCTTCAGTGTTGTCACATGAAAAGATAGAAGAAACGATTTACACAAATGTGACTGAGGGGTGTACTTACTTTTGTGAGATAGTGTATATGAGTGATCGGGAACTTGTCATCTGCCGACTTTTTCTGCTCATCAGCTCTCCTTATTGTTGGTGTATTTTTATGTGTGGCCCAAGACAAGTCCTCTTCTTCCAATGTGGCCCAGGATGGTCAGAAGTTTGGACACCCCTGCGGTGAACAGAATAAACAGAGAGGGTGGATCTCCCTAATGGAGGCACAGACAGCAATAAACGCCTGACAGAGGATGAGGTCCTTTCCACTTCTGGTGATGTCTTCATTCTTTGTTCCTCTCTTCATTGTAAGCCGTCCATGGATCGAAATTTGGCCGGTTCAGCAGGGAGGGGCGGAATTTCTCTCCTTTTATGGGCACCCTGGTTGTACAGAAGTTGCTTCATTGATTGACTTGTGTACAAGCAACCTGTTGGTATTTCCTGAACGATCAGTGCCACCGGCTATAGCAGGCAACACTAATTATTGCGCTCTGCTGGGAGAACACAAAAGCTCCGCGGGAGGGATTTCTCCATCAACACTGACTGTGTCTTTGGGGGAATCGAGCAATTTTCTTCCCTTCCACCCCTGGGAGATGTCATTGGAGGCGGTGGCCATATTATGGGGTGACTGTCTTTCTAAACTACAAATCCCCATGGTCTGATGGCAGGACAAACCAGGAGGGATTTATATTCTTTGCCTGGGAAAAGCCCACTCCCTGGGCGCTGTGGGATCCAAGCAGTACAGACCCGTTAGAATGAGCCACTCGAGAAATCCTGGGAGTAGACTTTAGTGGCAGAGCTTGAAAACACTACCTGCACTGTTCACCGATTGAGGCTGTGGCCGTGGGATCGATGCATCTGATAGACCTGATACCTTGTCCTTAGCCAAGGGATCTGCACATTCTCCAGAACAGATGTTGGTTGAGACACCGCCAGTTCATGACCAGCTCAAGAGGAAGGCCCCCTTCCACCACAAGACTCTACAGCAGGGGTTCTCAACTCCCGTCCTCAGGACCCTCTAACAGGCCAGGTTTGCAAGATAACTGAAATACATCACAGGTGATATAATATGCTGCTCAGTGATTGCCGTATTCTAGTCTGCATCTCCTCAAGGTAATACATAAAACCTGGCCTGTTAGTGGGTTCTGAGGACTGGAGTTGAGAACCGCTGATCTACAGCTTCACTAGGAGTTGGTGAGTGGGCTGCCAACCTATCGGTATCACCAGGCATACCACTGAAGGAAATAATACCATTACCCCTCCCCCTTGTACTCAAAACACGCAAGTTGAGATTTCTATAGTTAGACTTCATCTTGCATTACCCCTATGACAGGGTGCAGTTATATTACAGTTCACCACACACCCCCCTGCCTAAAGAGTCTTCTGTATTATCTTCTTAATCTGCATCCGCCTGCCCACAGGATATAAAGACCACCTAAACTGCACCAACGGTCACCTAACGGGCCCCAACATTAGCCGGCAGAAGAACCATCTTAGAAACTGACCCACTTGCTAAAAAAAAAAAACTTTTTTCTTTGGCTGTTTATGTTAATGCTGGATTTTTGTTCTTCCAACCAGTCTAGACCTACCACATAATGGTTTAGGACCCACGGGCAATACAGTCCTGGTATTGTTAAATAAAATCTACTGTTTGGTGGTCTTGGTGGTATTGCTACTGTTTATGCTGATTTGGTGCTTTTACACCATTTATGCCCCCCCCATTCTCATTCCCGATTGTTGACTTCTCTCTGTACTAAATTGTGTGAACATAAATGTTGCCTTCATCTGATAACCATTTTTCTTATAATGACCTATAAGGTCTCTATTAGCCACTTTAGTAGCCTGGGGTGTCAGTGGGGTTGAGGTCCTCGCAAGGTTGTGGCAGAGGGTCCATCCTAACCAGGGGCTCCTTGGGGGGTAGAGCCTCACACATTTTGGGGTCACGGCCCCTTTGTCAAGCCTGTAAAAGGATGAGAGCGCCAACCTTCCCCTTCATCAGTGCTGGAAGATCACAAGTAAAAGAAGTTCTCAGTCACATGTACTCCATGTATAAATACAGAACACGTATGTCATAGTAATCTATATACTGTATATACTGTATATAGGTCTCGCCCACACTGGCAGTAGGTTTATATGGTTTAGAGGACAATCCTAAATGTACGTCATCATTTTTCTGTGATATCATCCTACCTAAGCCTTTACCTGTGGTCAGGTGTGGTCAGTTTATCTGAATTTACAAAAAACAGAATTCTGTGCATCTGGAATCCAATCAGAATCTCTGACTTCAGCTAAACCCGCCATAAAGCGGGAACGTCTACAGGCAGGAAAAGTGATCTGAGCGGGATAACATTCATTTACATCTCAGATTCTCCCGAGATTAGAAAAGCCTTACATTACATATAGAGGAGAGCTGGACTGAATGTCAAATATGTGGCTTGTTTGGTTTTCTAACCTGTCAGATCGGTATGGAGACCTCTGACGGGACGCAGCCAATTTGTGAGAGAACCTCTTCTCACCGATACATTGTTATGTTATAATAAAGTACATTGTGCTATATACACTCTTCACTCTATCTGATCTCCGGGGTAATAAATCCATCAGTCATGTGACTTCTCCCAGATCTGTGCAGTCATCCAATGTGAGACTTCCTGTAATAAAGACCAATCACTGCTGCTCTCTCTCCTTGTGCAGGGGGACTGGTCTTGTCTCCGCCCGCTCCTGTAGTGGGTGGGGCCTGCTGGGCCCCTTCCACAGCTGTGCTCTCCTTGTGCAGGGGGGGCAGGTCTTGTCTCCGCCCCCTCCTGTCATTTTTTGTAGTGGGTGGGGCCTACTGGGGCCCCTCCCACAGCTTTGCTCTCTCTCCTTGTTCAGGGGGACTGGTCTTGTCTCCACCCCCTCCTGTAGTTTTCTGTAGTGGGTGGAGCCTTCTGGGCCCCTCCCACAGCTCTGCTCTCTGCACAGGCTATGTACAGCACAGTGATGATGTTACTGTTACTTTTACAAGGTAATATCTGGGTTTGCACGGGGTGCACACAAAGGAGAATTTATATTTTTGTAGCTATTAAAGGATATGGAAGAGAGAAGCTGCGCTGCTTGAAGGTATTTATCAAACAATTGCTTGCAGATAACAGATATTCAATGGCAGTTCATTCCAATTGGAAACAAACACCATAGTGAGCTTGATCAAACAAAATGTGCCACCACCTTAAGAAAAACCAACTGGCAAGCAAAACCGGGCGATGGCTTAAACCCAGCCAGGGCCTTTGCTTGTGCAGGATATATTTAATTTTTAATTTAATTAAAATTTTTTGTACCTGGAGTTTAGCTTCAAATATGGAAATGATATATGCTGTATATGTAGCGGGTGCCGATCTGCCACCCGTGGCCCCGCACCCCCCTCTAGCGGTTGCCAGGAATTACAGAACACAAGAGCCTGTCAGTAGCTGCAGGGGATTTCCCCCCTCCCCTCCTTCTCCTCCTCCATTGTATAGTGAGCAGCACTCGCAGAGATCCACCCATTTTGCTTCCTCATTTGAGAGAGCCTATCACTGGGCAGAGCTGGAGCAGCAAAGGACCCTGGGACATGTAGTCCCTAGCACCAGCGGCCCCATTATAATCCCTTGGGGGCAGACTACATACTCCAGCATGCCCTAGGGGAAAGAGGAAGACCACGAGGCTGCCTGGGAAAAAGGAGAGTTACCACGAGGCGAGGGGAAGACAGACATAACCAGAGACACTGCCGCTACCCATCGGGGTGACCATCCTGCCACAGCTCCAGGTGTTGGTGTGACGGTTCTTCCACAGCTCCAGGTGTCGGTCGGTCGCAGACATCCCACCAGAGAATACCCCAAGTGCATCTCCAGGTGTTCCTGAAGGCGTGAGGTGTTCCGGTTTGTGAGGTAGCCAGTCAGGCCACCTGAAGAACCTGCCTGCCAGAACATCTCCCTCTGGGCCTTGGTCACAGGATTGGTGAGTAGGGTTGCCACATCATCCCTTTAATCCAGGACACACATGAATTACACGGGTTCTGTGGCTGATTAAGGTGGTAATTAAACTCACTTGGAAAGAAAAAAGTGGAAAGTTCCCCACGGGGCTTTTTAGCAGCAAATAGGAGTCAAATATTTTGTAAAAAAATCACAGATTTTTTATTATTTCAAAGGATGGTTAGACACAAAACGTATATAAAAAATTAATTAAAATATGAGCTCTGGTATATACAAGGTGAGACAAATTAGGCTGGGAAAGGTTATACATCAAGAGTGATACATTGTTACACTTGAAATTGCACTGATGTATGGAAATGCCCCATTGCATTTCGACCTCAAAGGTTATGGTCTTCTTCAGGGGGTCCTTACATTTCTTTAAATACATCAAGAGGACAGATTTCAATATTCTAATTGTCATGTAATTTAATATCCAATACAGTATCATTTATTACGTCTACATTGTTTCGTGTTTGATTTATGTAATCACAGTGTATTTACCCTTTACGCCAGGAAGACTCGCTTAACCAGAGACTTCTTTAAAAAAAACCAGTCTGATCCCGGACCCACTGAGATCCTGTCCATGCCCTCAACCCAAGGGGGCGACCCCGATCTGTGAGGCTTACAAGTGGTCACATGTTTAACGCCCCCCCCCCTCCCCCAACGGTGAATCAAATGGGCAGGAGCACCTGAAAATTGTAATTATATATAATTAGCATACCGAAGAGGAAAGGGTAGTTTTTTAGAACATTGTGAGAGGGGGAGAATCTTAACGAATGGAGTCCCCCTCCGTGCGCTGCCGGGGGTTGTTTCAATGTTAACTCGGTATATAATCTAGGTTTTTTCTCCATAGAGGGGGGGTCGGGAAGTTTGTATCCAATCCCTATATAGGAGAAACCATGTCATGCCGTACATGGTATATCATGTTCTATTTGGTTGCGGTGGTGAATTATGCGTTGTTCCCACAATCATCTTAGTATTAGGCATACAACAGAGGATCTGGGTATGTTATAAACGGTAAGGAGTGACACAATGATATTGTATCAGCAAGATAAAGAGAGGAAATAGGTGCCTGTGTGTGTGTGTGTGTGGTTACCGCTTATGGCGGCCAAATGAGTAATACCATTAGAAAAGATGCATGTCATAAAAAAAGGGTGTAGTAAGGAAAATAGATGTGTATTAAATCAAATATAAGTTGAGGGGGTGCACATGAGCAATTCGTGTCCATACCACAAAACAGGCAAACACAAGTGAAATAAATAAATAAATAAAATAGGAATGTTAAAAAGGTGACAAAAACTTACAAGTGTATTATATTCAATAAGGTTTACAATGAATGAGAGAAAATACATGGTGTGATATTAATGCATCCAAACCAAAAGGACGAGAGAAAGCCAAGTGAAAGTGAGTGTTACAAAGAGTGCGATGGAGTGAAGCATGTATTACATAAACAAAAAATAAAGGGGATTAGAAATAAAATTATGAATACCTTATTGCGTTGTTGAAGTGATTGTGTGTTCAGATGAGAAGAGTATAACTACTGCATCTGTGTTGAAGAGATTTGTAATAAACTAATCAGTAATAGATTTTTTCAATAATGAAACCCAGCAGCACACTGATGTCCGTTCTTACCCGTCCATCTTGCAAAGCATGTATGTGTCGTCTGAGGACTGCTGGTGGGGGGCATATCTTAAGTACCTTTGTAATTACCGTATTTATTGGCGTATAACACGCACTTTTTTAAAGTCAGGGGAAAATCGTGGGTGCGTGTTATACTCATTTATTCAGGGAAGCCTATCCCACACCCACATAACTGTCCCTGAGCCACCCCCATCAAATCATTCTTTGCAGCTATTACCTTTTGTACCACCACCCCCTCCCTTTAGAATGTAAGCTCTACGAGCCGGGCCCTCCTGTCCCTTCTGTATTGTACTGTAATTGTGTTGTCCCCCTTATACATTGTAAAGCGCTGAGTAAACTGTTGGCGCTATATAAATCTCATATAATAATAATAATATAATAATACGCCGTTCCCCCACTGATTGTGAGCCTTTTGGCCACTCTCGGCTGTTCTCGGGGGCTTTCGGCGGCTCTCGCAGTCCCGTGTGAGCCGCCGAAAGCTGCCGAGAACAGCCTAAAGTGGCCCGAAAGCCGCCGAGAGCGGCCGAGTGCCGCCGAGATATACATGACATCCTTCTCTGTATCTCGGCGGCGCCATTTTTAAATGGCAAGGTACTAACAGTACAGACTGTGTCTGCAAATGCACAGGGGCAAGGCTGCAATTGACACTGACAAGACTGCAATGATGGACACTGACAAGGATGCAATGATGAACACTGACAAGGATGCAATGATGGACACTGACAAGGCTGCAATGATGAACACTGACAAGGCTGCAATGATGAACACTGACAAGGCTGCAATGATGAACACTGACAAGGCTGCAATGATGAACACTGACAAGGCTGCAATGATGAACACTGACAAGGATGCAATGATGGACACTGACAAGGCTGCAATGATGAACACTGACAAGGATGCAATGATGGACACTGACAAGGATGCAATGATGGACACTGACAAGGATGCAATGATGAACACTGACAAGGATGCAATGATGGACACTGACAAGGATGCAATGATGGACACTGACAAGGCTGCAATTGACACTGACAAGGATGCAATGATGGACACTGACAAGGCTGCAATGATGAACACTGACAAGGATGCAATGATGGACACTGACAAGGATGCAATGATGGACACTGACAAGGATGCAATGATGAACACTGACAAGGATGCAATGATGGACACTGACAAGGATGCAATGATGGACACTGACAAGGCTGCAATTGACACTGACAAGGATGCAATGATGGACACTGACAAGGATGCAATGATGGACACTGACAAGGCTGCAATGATGGACACTGACAAGGATGCAATGATGGATACTGACAAGGATGCAATGTAGACACTGACAAGGATGCAATGATGGATACTGACAAGGATGCAATGATGAACACTGACAAGGATGCAATGATGGACACTGACAAGGCTGCAATGATGAAAACTGACAAGGATGCAATGATGAACACTGACAAGGCTGCAATGATGAACACTGACAAGGATGCAATGATGAACACTGACAGGACACTTAAAATTCCCTCCTAAACTTGGGGTGCGTGTTATACGCCGATAAATATGGGTAATTTGAAAATGGGTAACAGCTGTGTGCTTCTGCCTCTGGGAATTCCCCTCAGGAGGGGACCAAAAAGCCGTCTATGGCGGCCCTTCTGTGGCCACCTCGGCGTTCTGGAAGGCTGGGTTCCCCAGGTTTCCTCTGTCGTCTCCGACATAATAACGTGAAGTGAGGGGTGACATGCATGCACGGTGACACGCATGAGTCGGTCATACCGCGCTCAATGTCACACCCCCCCCCCGTCCGACGGTGACCACAGAACACCGCTGGCACGGTATAAGCTCCCCACAGTGGTAGATGTTAATTTTGCAGGGGCTGAAAAAGGGGGGGATACATGACAATTAGAATATTGAAATCTATCCTCTTGATGTATTTATAGAAATGTAAGGACTCCCTGAAGAAGACCATAACCTTTGAGGTCGAAATGCATTGGGACATTTCCATAAATCAGTGCAATTTCAAGTGTAACAATGTATCACTCTTGATGTATAACCTTTCCTAGTCTAATTTGTCTCGCCTTGTATATACCAGAGCTCATATTTTAATAAATTTTTTTATATATGTTTTGTGACTAACCATCCTTTGAAATAATAAAAAATCTGTGAATTTTTTACAAAATATTTGACTCCTATTTGTAATTGGGGTGTGCAGCCCTCTCAGACTCTCATATATGTGTCGCTCTATGATATAATTAAACTCACCTGGTGCCTTATCTGCATTAAATCAGCCTCAGAACCTGTGAAATTCATAGGTGTCCTGGGTTAAAGTAATCACGTGGCAACCCTATTGGTGAGTGGGCACTTGCCCATCTTAAAGACACTGCATGCAGACAGTGTTGCCTTACCTGTGCCCACACCTGTAGAAACACTTACACCCTGCTGAGCAGTCACAGTATCCATCTTGCTTGCCAGGGTACTGCCAGTATTCTGTGTATTGCTCTTGTCTGCCGGGATATCTTTAAATACACTTTGCTTATCCTGCCAAACAGGACACCAAATCTAGATGAAGATACCGGACATGTCCATTGTGAGGACTTTCTCCTTTCTTCTTCATTTAGTGAGCTCCATGAGCCGGGCCCTCCTATTCCTTCTGTATTGCACTGTATTGTAATTGTACTCTCCCCCTTTAAATTGTGAAGTGCTGTGCAAACTGTTGGTGCCATATAATAATAATATATAAATCCTTTATAATAATAATAATATAACATTTGTACCCATTATTAGTATATACATGTTATCAGTGTCAGTATGTGTATATATATATATATGTAGCAATAACTCACGGTGGAGCTGCTGGTTTAAAGCGGGCTGTTACCTTCACCTTTGTTACCTCAATTTCACCAGAATCGGGTCTAGGGTCCTGTTAAGTTTAATCCCAGACAGTGTAGGCACCAGACACTTGAGTATCTTTTCCAATGCTTTAATAAAGAGTAACTGAAGGAAGTAGCAGGAAAGAGGTAGAAGAAGAGTTGCAGGGAAGTTCAAATACCTTTTCTTAGTGTAGTATTAGGAATTGGAATCTTGTAGATGAATGTACTTTCCTTTTAGAGTTGAATCTTAGAGTTGAATCTTTGCCCGCCTGGATAGGTTTCTCTCACTAACCTAACAGCCGGTACGCAGCACGAACAAAAGTCTCTGCCACAGACTTAAATGGATTAGAAACCCGTACGATCCTCTGCCACAGGATGTAATGGTTTACGATGGATAGCAAACACAGCACTAGAACCCTTAAGCCGACCCGGCAGTACTATGTGGTAGGTTAACTTTAGGATGCGTCCTCCAACTGAGTCACCAGGCCCCTCTCCAGACCAGCACTCTGCATGATCCTTCCATGACGGGTCCTCCCCTGGGATCTTCTCAGTTGTCCAGCTTCTTCCCGTAGGACAGACAGCCCAGGACCATTCCCTCGCCGCTGTGGTAGGCCCCAGACAGGCTTCTGGGCCCACCCACACGCTGCAGCAACGTGGGCCTCCCGGTCGGAGGACCACGTGGTAGTACTTCTAACACATACCTGTGGGCCAGGAGGGCCAGCAGGTGGAACAAAAAAAAACCTAAAACATGGGGGCTGTCCCATAAATACCCTCTCCCAGGATGCAACTCGGAACACCACCTCCACTGAGTTATCTAGAAGATAGAAGAGCACTCATATGCTTTAACGTGTTGCCTTTCCAACACCGACCCATGGTGACAACGACACCCACAGGTACAGTGTGAAAGTACATGCAACACAGCCAAACTGGAACAGAGGCTAAATCTGACTATGTATAAAACAGGTAACCCACTAAATTCACCTATAAGCAGTAGATTGAAAATCTACCAGCGCTACATACTCCCCCCACTACAATAGAAGTTGTCCTCAACGTCTGTCAAAATAACTCCCAAGCCTGAGAGTAGGTATTTGAACTTCGAACTTGCATGAGGAAGAAAAAAAGAGAGTATAGAAATATTACAGTTTCAACATTTATACAACAACATGTTCACATCCGCAAACAAAGTTACATTAGAACTGTCACAAGCCCCACTATCTATCTAGCTGAAAAGCCTAACAGCTTGATAGGAGATCCAATTGTTCCTGAAAAAAACAAAGTTAAACATACACTAAATATGTACAATGTCCTCACTAAACAGATTAGGAGCAAAGCCTCATTCCAGAAAAAGAATGACACTCTCTTCCCACATATTTCCCTTTTTATGGAAATAAACTAAAGTAACTTGAAAAGTCCATCCCTATCTTTGAGTGAATTACATCCTTTCAATAAAGAAAATCGAGCTAGCAAAGAGTCTTTGGATTTGAAAACGCTGAGATGAATATTAACTCTTGACCACGGAGATCTCTAGACACTGACACTTTCTAACTACACACCCCAAAGTTCCTTTTCATAATCACCAATAAAACCGAGGATCTGGCAATGTCAGTTTCTTTCCTAGTTTATCCACTGTAGTAATAAAGTACACAACATCATCTTTTCCAGGTCTGCAAATGACCACTTTGTCAGCATAGATGTGCGGACCATAGTTCCAATGTAGGAAACATCCATTGAAACGTTCATCCATGGCAACAGTATATCCAGCTCTCCGGAAAGGTTTCGGCACAGACAAATAGTCCCAAACAGCTTCACGGTACCACTGTTCCCGGTTGGCCTCAATTTCCAGCATAATTTCCAACATAGGGAAATTCCAGACCATATTCTGTAGCAACTCGTTTGGTGAGCACTCTCTGTAAATGGGCAAGTTTAGGCAAAGATCTATTTTTCCCCAAACCAGGAGGCACACAAGAGTTCGGTGATTTACTCACCATAGATCCGACGGGTGTCGGAAGCAAGCTAGCAACTTTAGACAATGTCTCTTTGGTAGTACTGTGCATCACAAGGTGATGTCTTCCCAGAGTCCATGGCTGTCCACTCTGAGAAGGTTAAAACAGAAGCAACATCTTCACCCTGGGCCCACAATAGTTCCTGTGACATTTTTTTAAACAAATCATCATTACCGGAGCGATCCGACATAGAATCTATCTCCGAGTCTCTCAACTCTTCTGCTGGCAAATATTTGCAAAGAGTCCTGGATATGTCCCCTTTGATCTCTCACCCGTTCCTGACGTGGACTTCTCCAGATCCATGTATTTCTCCAGCTCTGGTTCGGGTAGTCTCGACCAGGGCCGCGGGAAGCCTTCACATATCCCACCTTCCTTGGAACAGGTGCAACGGGGATAGGTGTGGTAGAAGTAGAAATGAAGACCTCTGCCAGGTTAGCCCCCCATATCAAAATTTTTGAAAAAATCTTATGCAGTTTGTTAGATCTTTGTTAGATCAGATTAGATCAACCGTTGTTTGCGTTAGATCTCACACAGAAGAATCAATATTAACAGTTATTTGCTGGGGGGGCTAACCCGTCATCAGCCCCCCTTATCAAAAAATTTACCAAACAGTTAGCTATTTTGGAAGCAATTTGTTAGATCCGGTAAGATCAAGTGGTTTTAACGTTAGATCTCACATAATTAGAGACTTAATAAGTGATTAATGAGGGGGGCTGGCCCCCCTTATCAAATTTTCTGGCCAAAAATCATTCAGGCTAATAGATATTCGTTAGATCCGGTAAGATCAAGTTGTTTGTTTTTCTTTCAAATAACGTTTTTTATTAATCAAAAAATCAGGTAAGTTAGTTGTTTTAACGTTAGATCTCACATCATTTCAGAGATATTCCACATCAAAATAGAGATATTAGGTGGTACATAAGGACGGGCCGGCCCCCCCTTATCAGATTTTCTGGCCAAAAATCATTCAGGCTAATAGATATTCGTTAGATCCGGTAAGATCAAGTGGTTTTAACGTTAGATCTCACATAATTAGAGACTTATTAAGTGATTAATGAGGGGGGCTGGCCCCCTCTTATCAAATTTTCTGGCCAAAAAATCACCCCAGCTAATTGATATTCATTAGATCCGGTAAGATCAAGTGATTTTAATGTTTGATTATCCATATTTACAGGGATATTATGGATATTTGGTAGCGATGCACGTATATCCATACTAGTGTCTATATTGGAGGCGGTGATGAGCATTTTCATTTGTACCAGTGAGGAGTGCCATTGAGCATACCGAGGTATGCTGAAATTATGTGGGACATTAATCAACATGTGTGTCCAAGCCCAGTGAAGCCTGAAGCACAGTGCCAGAAGCCAGAGGGAAACTTCGGAGGGCTCTGGTGAAGGAGACAACCGGGTGCCCATCTACGGTAGCTGGCTCAAAACCAATGACACGAAGAGACAGCAGCGAAAGTCCAAACCCTTGCAGAGGGCCCCCCGTTGTTGCCTCCAAGCAACCCAGTGTCCTGTTTATTTTGACAAATGCTGCCTGGTGTCGGAGAGTCAATGCAACCAGACTCCCAGAACTTAGCGCAGACTTAAGCCCAATCAGAACCTCGCAGAGAGGAGTGCGGATACAAACCACCGAACAGGCCAGGGCCACCACTTCCTCCATGCTCCCTGACAAGCTGGTGGGACCTTCTCCTGTTGTTCCCATCCAAGTAAAGGGAGTCTAAACCAAGGCCCTTCTGGATACTGGAGCTTAAGTGACCCTTCTCTACAGAGACTTCTATGACAGGCACCTCAAGCACCTGCCTTTGCAGAAGTTGGAAGAGTTGCAGATATGGGGCATTGTGACTCAGAACTTCCCCTATGATGGCTATCTACCGGTCAAGATGACCTTCGATCCCTCCATGGCTGGGAAAGCCGAGACGTTTGAAACTCAGGAAGTGGTCTGTCCTCGCCCACCAGGGGCCAGTAAGAGTTCTCTTATCATAGGGACCAATACTGATCTTGTCAGTACGCTGTTGACACCTCTTGTTCTGGGGCCGGGCACTTCAACTACAAGTTTGCACCCCATGCTGAGCACCTGGTACAAAAACAGAAGGGACAGATCTGGCACTTGGACAAGTGTGAGAAGGTGTTACAGCCTGGTAAAGTGGAATATTTATGAGCATCTGTCAAGCTAAATTGGAAGAAAGCAGGCCCTTTCATTCTCCTTCAATCAGACGGACAGAGAGAAGACATGGAAGTGGAGATAATTCCCGAGGTGGTTTCAAAAAAAGGGTTGCAAAGAAGTCACGGAAAGATCTTGGTTAGTGTCCGCAACATAACAGCCTCGCCAGTGAAGATGCCGGCTCAGATGTTGCTGGGACAAGTGAATCTGGCCACCCCAGTCCCGCCGTCTGATTTGGTGGGGGGAGCAAAGGATGGGATCTCTGTGGAGGAGCTCTATCCGAAAAATACTCCCCTTTTGCCTGAATAGAAGGAAAGGGCCAAGACTCAGCTCCTGAGATGGCAGGCTGCATTCTCCAAGAGGGAATTTAATGTGGGGTGTACAAAAAGTGCCCAATACCAGATCCATCTCTTCGAGTGCATAAGCCGTTCAGGGAAAGCGTTTGATGGATTACTTTAGGGGACTTGGAGGATCTGCATGAACAACTGGCAGAGTTGAAGAGGGCAGGCATCATCCGAGAGTCCCAGAGTCTATACGCTTCCCCAATAGTGGTCGTACAGAAAAAGAATGGGTCACTGAGGCTGGGTATTGACTACCGGACGCTGAACTGAAGGACCATTCCCGACCAATATACCACCCCAAGGATATAAGATCACTTGCAGAGCCTGTCAGAAGCGAAGTGGTTCAGCATGCTGGATTTGAAGAGTGGGTATTACCAAATCCCCATGCACCCTGAGGATCGGGAGAAGACCATTTTCATTACCCCGCAGGGGATGTTTGGATTTGACTGTATGCATCAAGGCCTGTCTGGTGCCCCAGCCACCTTCCAAAGGCTAATGGAGAAGACCGTGGGTGACATGAAACTGATGGAGGTGTTGGTGTACTTAGACGACATCATCATTTTCAGCAAGACCCTGGAAGAGCACGTAGAGTTTCTGCAGAAGGTCCTTAAGGGACTCCATGGTGAGGGGGTTGAAGATGTCTCTGGAAAAGTACCAGTTTTATCAACCCTCGGTCAACTACCTTGGTCACATTGTGTCTGCTGATGAAGTAGCCACTGACCTCCTGGCCGAGGCCTACCAACGTGACTGAGCTTAGGTCATTTCTGGGATTCTGCTCTTATTACAAAAGATTTGTCAAAGGATTCGCTAAGACGCTGACCCTGATCTGGCGAAGCCTGTCAGACCAGCTAGAGGGCCCAGAAAACCCAGAGAGTTAATTCAGGAACAATTGACTCTGAAGTGTGAGGAGGTTTTAGGCATCTGAAGTGAAGCCTAACAACCGCTCCAGTCGTGGCCTATGAAGATCCAACCAAGCCATACGAGCTACACTTTGACGCCAGTCGAGATGGGTTAGGTGGGGTGCTATATCAAGAGCATGACTGCCATCTACGGCCTGTTGCCTACGTGAGTCGGAAGAACGAGAAGAACTATCTCATGCACAAACTTGAGTTCCTGGCCTTGAAGTGGGTGGATAAGCTGAGGGATTAACTGTATGGAGCGGAGTTCGTGATCAAGACCAACAACAATGCTCTCACCTACATCCTCACTTCCTCCAAGTTGGACGCCATGGGTCACAGATGGTTGGCTGCTCTATCAGGGTTTATTTTCAGCCTGAAGTATCGACTGGGGTCAGGAAACAAGACGCTGATGCCCTATTGTTCCAGAGACCCTTCAGAAGAATAGGCCCAACTGACACCTGAAGGGTACGAGCCTTATGTCAAGGAGCAGAACATCAACCTGGAGTAGGATCCAGGACCGAAGAGGTTGTAGTGTCAGCCGTTGGTGTCCCCAGATGTTATTGCAATGTCACCCAAGTCGGGGATGAAGGTCTGCCCAAGCTGTCAAAGACCTGTGGAGGGACCAGTTGGAGGACCCTCCCTGTAGCTTGGCATTGAAGGCCTTGGAGAGCCAATGCCCTGACTTGCTCCTCACTGACTCCCCAAAGGAAACCCACCGCTGCACCGAGAGTGGGATCGGTTTCAGGTGCACAGAGGGTTGGTCTACCGAAGACGGAGACGGTATTAACTGCTGTCAGGAACCATGAATCAGACTGAGACAGAAGTATAGTTAAATCACACTTGTTTAATAATAATAATAATAAGGTAAACAGAGTAAGCGTAGTCAAAACAAGCCAGAGTTCAGTAAACAGATCGGGTAGTCAGCCAAGCAAATGTCAGAGAGCCAGAGATAAACGTAGTAGTACAGCAAGCAGGATCAGGAGCCAGAAGGAACGTCAGCCTAGCAAGTCTTCAACAGGAATGCAGGAGAAAGACTCTGTGATGTTGACAAAGGTGAAGGCAGAGATCAAGTGAGCTGGACGACTTGCTGGGTAACTGTGGAGAGAAATGGGAGCTGGCAATTAGCTGACAGCTGAGCAGCCAGCTCAGAGAAGGAAGGGCTGAGCCCAGCCTTGACACCTACATGACAACCATGGCCACCTAGGGACCAAAAGGACTTTTCTCCTGGTGAGGGACCGGTTCTACTGGCCCTGCATGCAGGCTGAAGTTGAGGACTATTGCCACTCCTGCATCAGATGTATCCACAGATGTATCCAAAGGAAGACTTTGCCTCACGAGCTGCCCCAATGGACCATCTTCAGAGTCAAGGACCCATGGAGCTGGTGTGCATTGACATTCTGTGCTTGGAGCCTGATCTGAGCGGGCAGGGAAATATCCTGGTAGTGACTGACCATTTCACTCGGTATGCCCAGATGTTTTCCACGAGGGACCAACAAGCATCCATGGTGGCCAAGATCTTCGCAGAGAAATTCTTTGTGTACTATGGTCTGTCCCAACGCATCCACTCTGATCAAGGGAGAGATTTCAAGAGTAGTCTCATCAAGAGACTTTCAGACCTGTTGGGCATCAGGAAGTCTAAAACCACCCCTTATCATCCTCAAGGGGATCCTCAACCAGAGAGATTCAACTGAACCCTCCTGGATATACTTGGAACTCTAAGTTCAGAACAAAAGCAGCACTGGAGCAAGCATATAGTGGCTATTGTGCATGCTTATAACAGCACCGCCAATGATGCCACAGGTTACTCTCCCTATAGTCTGATGTTCGGACCGTAGGCCTGGCTGCCAGTAGACTTGGCCTTCGGCACATCCCTCGACCATACCTTAGCAACTTTCCACAGAGGGTACCGTATATACTCGAGTATAAGTCGAATTTTTCAGCACATTTTTTTGTGCTGAAAGTGCCCCCCTCGACTTATACTTGAGTCAAGCACTTTTCTGCAGCAAAAAATTTCATTTTCCGAACCAATTTTGGGGCCCCGTATCTCAGGGCCACTTGGTGCTAGGAACCTCAAATTTGGTATGCAAACCCAGTGGAACTGGTACCACAACATATCTAAAGATGAAGTTCCTAGCACTAAGTGGCCCCGAGATACGGGGCCCCAAAATCAGTTCGGAAAATGTCATTCTCTGCTGAAGAAAAGTGCTTGACATTTTCTGAACCAACTTTGGGGCCCCATATCTCAGGGCCACTTGGTGCTAGGAACCCCAAATTTGGTGTGCAAACCCATTGGAACTGGTACCATAACATGCAAAGCTGGGGTTCCTAGCACTAAGTGGCCCCGAGATACGGGGCCCCAAAACCGGTTCGGAAAATGTCATTCTCTGCTGCAGAAAAGTGCTTGCCATTTTCTGAACTGATTTTTTGGGGCCCTGTATCTCGGGGCCACTTGGTGCTAGGAACCCCAAATTTGGTATGCAAACCCAGTGGAACTGGTACCACAACATATCTAAAGATGAAGTTCTTAGCACTAAGTGGCCCCGAGATACGGGGCCCCAAAATCGGTTCGGAAAATGTCATTCTCTGCTGAAGAAAAGTGCTTGACATTTTCTGAACCAACTTTGGGGCCCAATATCTCAGGGCCACTTGAGGAAGCTGAAGCTGATATGCAGGAAGAAGAAGAGACCAGTGTGCCTGTAACCCCAGAACCTAAAGAACAGCGAGAGCGAAGGGTTATTCACCCACTCAAAAGACTAACATATGATACTTTGAGTGAAAGCTCTGAGGAGGTCATTCTCATTGCAAAAAGGACTCTTGAAGAAACTGACCCTTCCACCGCAGATTTGGTGGTGGACAATCCCAACTCACTGTCAGGGCTGGGCTCAGCCCCTCCTTCTCTGAGCTGGCCACTTAGCTGTCGGATAATTGCCAGCTCCCATCTCTCCACAGTTACTCAGCTGTTGATGATATCCTGCTCGTCAGTCCTGCCTACTTAAGCCGCCCAGTCCAGAGGAGCTCTGCCTTCGCCTTGGTCAACATCACAGAAATCTCCTGCGATCCTGTTCAAGACTTGCTTTGCTGACATCCCTTCTGGCTCCAGATCCTGCTTGCTGTTCCACTACATTGATCCCTGACTTCTGGCTTGGCTGACTATCCATTCTGTTTACTGAACTTTGGCTATGTTTTGACTACGTTTGTTCTTTTTACTTTTATTATTAAACAAGTGTGATTTAACTGTACTTCTGTCTCGACCTGATTTCTTGGTTTCTGGCACTCAGCCCCTGGCACATCTAGCTGGGCCATTTCAGTTAACCTCCCCTCCTATGCTAATTGGTGGGATGTTCCTCTGCCAGGGTTTTATGCAGATGTAAATTGTATGGTTTCCTGTGCACACTAACCTGTTTTTTTTTCCGTGTGTATATCAAAAGCATGTAATAGGTCATAGACTCTTTACCTCCTTTGGTGGACCAAAGGTTCTTTGGTGGGTGGAGTGTGTAGCGGGGGCTACTCTATCACCCATGGTCCCTCACCTCCCGCCATTCCTGCCAGCGACCGCCGGACTGAATAGACACTGACACAGGCACTCACTGAGGGAGAGCACGCCTGTCAGTCCCTGTGGGGGATTTCTCCCCCTCCCTCTCCTCTTACTGTGTCCCTATTGGCAGGGAGAGGGAGCCAATCAAGCAGCGGCAGAAGACCACGGCCCACAATATAGCCCCATTGATTCTACAGGGGGTGGAACTACCAAGCCCAGCCTGCTTTGCAAGAAGGTGGGGCTAGCTAAAGACTTAAGCTTGTTGGTCTGAGGAGAGATCACCATGAGGCAGGGAGGTGAACGGAGGTGTGAGGAGAGACTACAGGCACCCGCTGAAGAACCATGCAAAGAAGGTTCCAGAGACCATCCAGAGACAGTTGAAGATGGATGTACCTTCTGTACCACCTAATATCTCTATTCTTTATGGAATATCTCTAAAATTATGTAAGATCTAAAGTTAAAACCACTTGATCTTACCGGATCTAGGGAATATCTATTAGCCTGATTGATTTTTGGTCAGAAAATGGCATGTGGGGGGGCCAACCCATCCTTATGTACCACCTAATATCTCTATTATTATGTGGAATATCTCTGAAATTATGTGAGATCTAACGTTAAAACCACTTGATCTTACTGGATCTAATAATTATCTATGAGCCTGAATGATTTTTGGCCAGAAAATTTGATAAGGGGGGCTAACCCGTCTATATGTACCACCTAATATCTCTATTATGATGTGGAATATCTCTGAAATGATGTGAGATCTAACTTTAAAAACACCTGATCTTACCGGATCTAACGAATATCTATTAGCCTGAATGATTTTTGGCCAGAAAATTTGATAAGGGGGGGCCAGCCCCCCTCATCAATCACTTAATAAGTCTCTAACTATGTGAGATCTAACGTTAAAACCACTTGATCTTACCGGATCTAACAAATTGCTTCCAAAATAGCTAACTGTTTGGTAAATTTTTTGATAAGGGGGGGCTGATGACGGGTTAGCCCCCCCAGCAAATAACTGTTAATATTGCTTCTTCTGTGTGAGATCTAACGCAAACAACGGTTGATCTAACCTGATCTAACAAAGATCTAACAAACTGCACAAGATTTTTTCAAAAATTTTGATATGGGGGGGCTAACCCGGCAGAGGTGAAATGAAGGTGATGTCCGCTGAGGAAGCGGTAACAGCGGCCTCTTCCTCAGAAGCTCTCACGGTAGCAGACAAGATCATGGCCTGTTGCTGTCCAGCAGCAATGGCAGTAGTTTCCACTGTGGCAATTCCTGTAGCCCAATCCACACGATAAGCACGGGGCGACATGGTAGGTTGCTCCACAGTGAACAGATATTCTCCGCACTGCAAACATCGGACAAATGGATGGAGATGTATAGCCAATCCTTCACACTTGTGGCAAAGCATGCCCAGCCCTTCGATATCTCCAACAGTGTATAGCACAAACCTCCCCTGCGGCTTCAAACGAATGCCGGTATCTGTCAGCAGGGTTCCGGTCAGCATAGCACCCGCAGCGGTACTTGTAGGGGACATCTTAGATCCCATAGTTGACGGTACCAATGGAAAACAAGACATGGCTGCATTCTGATCCTCTCAGCACAATCACGAGGCCTCTCTTCTCCTTTGGCGCCAGACACACACACACACGCGTCCCACGCGATAACAAGTAGGTTAGGCTCCTCCCACTTGTTCTTCTGATCACGTAGCTCCCGGGCTTTTACTTCTCACCCACAGCCTACGCAGTCAGAAATAAAGTCCTGCAATTTAACCCCTTCTTTTCCTGGAAAAAGTGACAAAGTCCAGAAACTTCTTTTAACATACACTCCCGGTGAAATACTTTTCAGGGTTGCGGTAGGTTGACGATAACAATCCTGGACGAGCCCCCACATGTAGCAATAACTCACGGTGGAGCTGCTGGTTTAAAGCGGGCTGTTACCGTCACCTTCGTTACCTCAATTTCACCAGAACCGGGTCTAGGGTCCGTTGAGTTTAATACTAGACAGTGTAGGCACCAGACACTTGAGTATCTTTTCCAATGCTTTAATAAAGAGTAACTGAAGGAAGTAGCAGGAAAGAGGTAGAAGAAGAGTTGCAGGGAAGTTCAAATACCTTTTCTTGATGTAGTATTAGGAATTGGAATCTTGTAGATGAATGTACTCTCCTTTTAGAGTTGAATCTTTGCCCGCCTGGATAGGTTTCTCTCACTAACCTAACAGTCGGTACGTAGCACGAACAAAAGTCTCTGCCACAGACTTGAATGGAATAGAAACCCGTACGATCCTCTGCCACAGGATGTAATGGTTTACGATGAATAGCAAACACAGTACTAGAACCTTTAAGCTGACCTGGCAGTACCATGTGGTAGGTTAACTTTAGGATGCGTCCTCCAACTGAGTCACCAGGCCCCTCTCCAGACCAGCACTCTGCATGATCCTTCCATGACGGGTCCTCCCCTGGGATCTCCCCGGTTGTCCAGCTTCTTCCCGTAGGACAGACAGCCCAGGACTATTCCCTCGCCACTGTGGTAGGCCCCAGACAGGCTTCTGGGCCCACCCACACGATGCCTATGTGGTCCTCCCGGTAGGGGGACCACGCAGTAGGACTCCTAACACATACCTGTCAGCCAGGAGGGCCAGCAGGTGGAACGAAAAGACCCTAAAACATGGCGTCTGTCCCATAAATACCCTCTCCCAGAATGCAACTCGGAGGACAACCTCCACCGAGTTATCTCCAGGACAGAAGAGCACTCATAGGCTTCAACGTGTTGCCTTTCCAACACCGACCCATGGTGACAACGACACCCACGGGCACAGTGGGAAACTACATGCAACACAGCCAAACTGGAACAGAGGCAAATCTGACTATGTATGAAACAGATAACCCACTAAATTTACCTATAAGCGGTAGATTGAAAATCTACCAGCGCTACATATATATATATATATATATATATATATATATATATATAATCAGTGTCAGTATGTGTATATATGATCAGTGTCAGTATATATATATATAATCAGTGTCAGTATGTGTATATATGATCAGTGTCAGTATATATATATATATATATATATGATCAGTGTCAGTATATATATATATATATATATATATATATATATATATATATATTATCAGTGTCAGTATATATATATGATCAGTGCCAGTATGTGTATGTATGTATATATATATATATATATATATATATATATATATATATATATGATCAGTTTCAGTATATATATATATGATCAGTGTCAGTATATATATATATATATATATATATATATATATATGATCAGTGTCAGTATATATATATATATGATCAGTGTCAGTATACATATATATATACTGACACTGATAATATATATATATATATATATATATACTGACACTGATCATATATATATATATACTGACACTGATCATATATATATATATATATATATATATATATATATATATATATATATATATACTGACACTGATCATATATATATATACTGAAACTGATCATATATATATATATATATATATATATATATATATATACATACATACACATACTGGCACTGATCATATATATATACTGACACTGATAATATATATATATATATATAATCAGTGTCAGTATGCAGTACCTCTCTCTGTCCTCCAGGTGGAGTGCTCGGTCTCCTCTCCCAGGATGGTGGGGGTTATTCTCCAGGAAATAAGACGTTATTTTAAAACAGAAAGTATTTTCTCTCCCGATAAGGAATGCTCAGCCATGGTATTGTAGGGTGGAACACGAATTCTGGAGATGATGAGACCCCCAAATATCCTCTACATACTGCTCCCCCTCTTCACTGTCACAGGTAAGTCCCCTTGTACGGCACTACACTGTGTGTGGGTGATATCAGTGTAGACGGTATCAGGAAGAGATGGGAATTATTTCAGAGAAATGTCTATATAAAGTCTCCGGGACATGAAACCCGACCACCATCTGTATGATGTCATCATTTCCCTTAGATTGTAAGCTCTTAGGATCAGAGCCCTCTGGTTCCTCCTGTATTAAATTGTATTGTAACTGTACTGTCTGCTCTCATGTTTTACATCGCTGTGCAAATTGTTGGCGCTATATTATCCTGTATAATAAAAATAATAATTTCCAGGAGTGACCCTCCCCTCATATTGTACTGTAATTTCAGTTATATGCATCCCGAACAATAATCCTCATCATCATCATCATCCTCATCCTGTACTGAGGGGTGATGAGTGCCATTTACAGAACTCTCCATGATGAGGTCACTCAACCCCAAACACAATCACTATGACCACCACCCATCCCCCAACCTTCATTCCTAACACTAACCTAATCCCCGATACCAACCTAATCCCCGATACTAATCTAACCCCCAACCTAATCCCCAATACCAACCTAACCCCCAACCTAATCCCCAACACCAACCTAACCCCCAGCCTAATCCCCGATACTAACCTAATCCCCGATACCAACCTAACCCCCAACCTAATCCCCAATACCAACCTAACCCCCGACCTAATCCCCGATACTAACCTAACCCCCAACCTAATCCCCAATACCAACCTAACCCCCAACCTAATCCCCAATACCAACCTAACCCCCAGCCTAATCCCCGATACTAACCTAATCCCCGATACCAACCTAACCCCCAACCTAATCCCCAATACCAACCTAACCCCCGACCTAATCCCCAATACCAACCTAACCCCCGACCTAATCCCCAATACCAACCTAACCCCCAGCCTAATCCCCGATACTAACCTAATCCCTGATACCAGCCTAACCCCCAACCTAATCCCCGATACCAACCTAACCCCCAGCCTAATCCCCGATACTAACCTAATCCCTGATACCAACCTAACCCCCAACCTAATCCCCGATACCAACCTAACCCCCAACCTAATCCCCGATACCAACCTAACCCCTGACCTAATCCCCAATATCAACCTAACCCCCAATACCAACCTAACCCCCAACCTAATCCCCGATACTAACCTAATCACCAATACCAACCTAACCCCCAACCTAATCACCAATACCAACCTAACCCCCAACCTAATCTCCAATACCAACCTAACCCCCAATCTAATCCCCAATACCAACCTAACCCCCAACCTAATCGCCAATACCAACCTAACCCCCAACCTAATCCCCGATACTAACCTAACCCCCAACCTAATCCCCAATACCAACCTAACCCCCAACCTAATCCCCGATACTAACCTAACCCCTAACCTAATCGCCACTACCAACCTAACCCCCAACCTAATCCCCAACCTAATCGCCAATACCAACCTAACCCCCAACCTAATCCCCGATACCAACCTAACCCCCGACCTAATCCCCGATACTAACCTAACCTTCAACCTAATCCTCGATACCAACCTAACCCCCGACCTAATCCCCGATACTAACCTAACCTCTGACCCAATCCCCAAAGACCGGGATGCCATTAAAGGCAGGCGTCCCAATACTTTTGGTAATATAATGTATTAATTAATTCAGATGTATTCAAAATGTGTCCAGTGTGCTCAAACAATGGAGTCCACACGAGCTGCTGTAACTAAATGTGATCCATGAACCCACCACCTAGGTAAATCAAGCTGCTTACCACAAACGCCGACCCCAAATTATAGATCTGGCATGGCACAGTATGGTAGTATAACAATGGATCATCCAATCAGAGGGTGTCAACAGTACTCCACATCAGACTGGAACCTGTTGCAGCCACCTTCTTATTATCCTTCCTGAACTGCTAGCTGAATGTGCTACCCTGCCAGTCAGCCACCCCTCCTGAAGATGCTGTCTAGGTAAAGTAGGCCTTGCCTATAGTGTGCCCTACTGTACCTGAAGAGATGGCTCTGCACAGCTGTGTGATCTGCTGGTATACTTAGTGGGACTGCTGTTCCCTAAACTACCTCCTGTGCCATTAGTGTATGTACCCACCCACTGTTGGGGATTCTTCTGTGGCGGAGTAAAACATTATTCCTGCAAGTGTTACTGCACCTGTTACTGCAATTACTAATACTAGTGATACCAATTGTGTTGCTGCAAGTGCTCTTTAACCGTTCTTCCATACCACTTTGACAAGTACAAGAATGTATAAGTCATCATCTTGGTCTCGGTGTGTGAAATCCTCTCTGCACCGGGTACCCCGCCCCACCCACAGGTGAGTTGAGTCTTGGGTGTTACAAGAACAACCAATTAAGAGCCATAGAAATGAGATATAAACAAATAGGTAAAAAAGTTACTTCCTACACAGGTAAAGGGGTGAGGAAACGATGAGGAGGAGGGTGTGGGGATATGGACAGGAATAGAAAAGATTGGAAGCCAGAACAGTGAGGAGGAACCAAGAAAAAGAGGAGCAAAGAGTAAGCCAAAAAGCAAAACAGAGACATTTTGGAAAACCAAGTTGGTTCTCCAGTAAAGTAATGCAGCGCGTGCATTGTATCTGGTTGCTGATGCCGGGGAAAAACCAACTTCGGTCCAAAAACTACGGGGGCGGACATGGGTCATCCTGGCCAAAGGAGACTTCCTGATACAGAAAAATTAGGTAAACAATTCAATTCCTAAATGTAACCGGTTGTAGAAAAAAGACATTTCTTAGGTGATCCATATGAAAAATGTAATAAATAAGAGTGTGGGAAGAGGGGAAGGGAGAAGAGAGAAGGGGTCAAAGGGCAAAATGTGAAGGGGGGGGGGGTAGGAGAAGGAAGGGGGATGGAAAAGAGGATGAGATGGGAGGGAACAGAGGAAGAAGGGGGAAACATGACAAAACCAATAAGCAAAACCCATTAAATAGATTTAACTGGAGCAAAACACTATAATGAAGTAGGTGCAAGGAACAAAGAGCTACAACACATAGACATAAACTGAAGAGGTTGCCCTGAAGACAAGCTGTTTAGTCACCCCAGTCACACAGCATAGAAGTGCATGTAGGAGAGAAATAAGTAATGGAAAAATGAAAAGTCCTGAAAGTTGCACATCTCTGCAAAACCCCGTAGGAAAGTGTATTCTCAGCCTGGTCTCCAACCAGGCCACGTCCCCAACGAGTTTCACTCCTCCCATGGAGCTTAGTCATGAGGACCCCATAACTAGGCTGAGTGGGTGGAGTAAAATGCATTGGAGGCATGGCCTGGTTGAAGCCCAGGCTGAGGCTGTCTTTTGCCCCGTACACACGATAGGATTTTCCAACAGAAAATGTTCGATGGGAGCTTGTTGTCGGAAATTCCGACCGTGTGTAGGCTCCATCGGACATTTTCCATCGGAATTTCCAACACACAAAATTTGAGATCTCATGTTTTCCGACAATAAAATCCGTTGTTGTAAATTCTGATTGTGTGTACACAATTCCGAAGCAAAAAAGTTCCACGCATGCTCGGAATCAAGCAGAAAGAGCCGCACTGGCTATTGAACTTCATTTTTCTCGACTCGTTGTACGCGTTGTACGTCACCGTGTTCTTGACGTTCGGAATTTCAGACAACATTTGTGTGACCGTGTGTATGCAAGACAAGTTTGAGCCAACATCCGTCGGAAAAAAAACATGGATTTAGTTGTCGGAAAATCCTATCGTGTGTACGGGGCAATACAATTTCCTACGGGGTTTTGCAGAGATGTGCAACTTTCAGCACTTTTTCTTTTTCCATTACTTGCCATTCATGTACACGCACTTCTATGCTGTCACACGTATGGCAAGTAGGTGCAAAGAAAACCACTCAGCGTGGGGTGGAAGTACACAGCCCAAATGGTCTGTGAGCTGGAAACCCTATTGTCACCGACCAGCTACAACAGGCAACCAAAACACCACATCACTATATGAACAGTGAAATATCAATGTCAACGTGTCGGAAAAGAGTTTCGATAGACCGTCAGATGGAATGTCTGAATCTGAAATAGTGGACCTCTCTTCTGTCGGGATGTAGTTGCGCTTAGCACGCGCCTTCACTGGTACAACCATGGCATCCCCTTTGACAGCCACTGGCATCACCTTCCCCACAGGCACACCACTCTCACTTCCCACTGGCAATAATTGGCTCTGGTACTTTCTTCCCAGGTGGCTCGGACATCAGGGCGAGCAGCTGGGCCCGACTGCGGCCTCGAGGAGCGATCGGTGCACTGGGTCCTGGGATAGTCACTGAGGCAGGGGTAGCAGCCTCCTGCATGACTCTGGTGATAACCGGCGGGCTCTGAACATCACTCCCAGCCGGGAAAGCAACATTCTTATCCCAATCAACTTGTAGGATCCATGGAGGTAAAGTTGGAGGGACAACCTCAAACAGATGCTCTCCACAGCATCCACAGACGATCCAAGGCCTCAACTACATGGTCAGGCCAGAACACTTTTCACAAATCAGTCCCAGAGACTCGTAGACTCCAGCCGTATACAAGGCAAGCTTGCCCTTCGATGTATACCGCACTCCGGTATCAGTCAGGACAGGTTTCACCTCACTCGGGCCGAAACAAACACAGGGAGCGTACTTTCTCCAATCCGCCATCTCACTCACGAACTGCGCCATCTTTCTCTTCAACCAACAATCAGACATACGTGGCAGCACTTTCTTTTCCTCCTCTGCAGAGTGGGAACTCCTCCCCCTGCCAACAGATTGGTGCAAATGTTCTCTGGGAATTGTGGCGCCCGCCTTTTTCATGCTGCGGCACGACAAAACTGTACTGGAGTCCATTTTGGAGTCTTTATTAAGCCTCACAGCGCTGGCGGGAAGTGTCAAAAGACCAGGCTGATCCTCTCCCCTGAGCAGTGAGACTTGATGGTGTAGAAAATAGACATTTTCAGATTACTATTATTATTATCTATATCACATTCCTTCACAATCCCCCCTAAAATGACTATTTTCTCTTTTCTGTCCCTAATACTAAAGGTCCTACTTTGGCCTGGCCCTTCTCCTCAGCAACTCTTTTAGGCTGTATATAGAATTGGGCAGCAACTGTTCACTTCCCTCCTCGATACAGCTGGAGAGGTGCAGTCAGGCGCTATCTATCCCTAAAAACCCTATAGGATTATGAGGTTATGGACAGGGAGTGACTGTAGAGGAGTGAACGGTTTGTCATCTTCCATCATAAGGGGTTCCTCTTCTTCTTGGTGGAGAAATGTAGGTGTGCTATTGTCTACAGCCTTGCTCATTAACTTTTTTACAAAAGGTAGAATACAGCATATAATCAGGGCTAAAAGAACCAGGATTATTAATACCGTTACCCCTATCTGGGCGAGCACCTTCTGCCACCCACTCATCCAGCTAAAATATTGGTCCCATGGGTCTGTGATACCTGAGTTCTTCTTCAACTCTAGTGACAGATCTTCTAATTTCTTTATAGCTAAAGTAACCTTACCATTTGGGCCAATATTATCAGGAATGTATGTACAACAGGTTCCCGTTTTTTCCTATGATTTTACAAAACACCTCCTTTCCCAGCTAACACCATGTCTAAGGCCATCAGGTCCTGGAATGTCATGTAGGAAGTGGGGGCTAACTGGTCAGCAATTCCCTGGAGGGCATTTTTAGTGTAATTTACAAATCTCTGTTGGTTATAATATGTGTAGTGTCAGGTCACCTAGAGGCTGGGTGACAGATGCACACCGTTGGGATCAGGAGTGCACCGCAAGGTAGTGGACCCTAGCACTGACTGCTGCGGATTGTACCTTGGGAGGTTCAGGAAGCAGGTCTACTGGATCACTGACACAGATCCCACTGGGAGCTAGAGCATAGATTCCCCAGGGCGCGGAGTCTAAGAGCCAGCAGGTGTTCACCAGAGCCTCTAGTGGTGAGGATGGACTGCGCTGCAGTCTGGCTCCAGGTCGCGGTCCCCAGGGTCTCACAGCTCACGCTCACGGTAGACTACAGAAGCAGAGGAAGGAGGGAGCTGGCTGGAACATCAGGGTCATAGGCAAACAGGGATGGCCGGGAACAGGCCAAAGTCGGTAACAGAAATCAGATGTAGGAAACATAGCAAGTACACACATAGGCTAACACACAGTGGTTGATCAGCACTGCTGGCTTGCAGTGCACAGGTTAATATAGGGTTCCCTGATAGGGCCTGGGGTGGGGCCATGCTTAGAGGGGAGGTTACAAAGCAGTCAGGTGAGGGTCAGCTGGTCTCTAGAGATGAACACATGGAGACAGGTATGCTGATCGACAAACTCTATTGCATAACCATGACATGTAGTTAATCCAATCTACATTCTTGCTGACAGTTGTTATGGGGATCAAAGACTCAAAACCAGCTTTTACCTGATCCCTGGCTTTAAACTCATCAGGGACCCCCCTTGTAACCCCTATGACATGTATGTATACATGAGGATCAAAGCTTCCGGAGAGAGCTGCTCGCTTCCTCCTCTGACTGTGTGCTGGGTCAGTGCATGTATCAGGGGTATCTTTGGTTAGGATATGGGGCTTTCTATTTTCATCTTTTTTTGTCTAATGCACTCTGTGGTCGCCCAGTCTGGCCCTGTGTTCCAACCCACTGGCCCCCACAGAAACCACAACTCTGTCCCCAGTAACTGTCTGTGTGGCATACATATATGTCCTTACCGTCAGGGATATCACTGTACCAATGGCATCACCATGAAGGGTCAAACGGACAAGGTACTATGTCACAGTAATCTAAGGTAAAGGTGGTCACATGTGTACCTGAAGAGTTACACCAAAACGTAATTATGTTATCATTTTTGTGATGGCCACCTCCTGGGCCCCTCCCCCCTAGATCAAACAGAAAAAAGGATATGCAGCACCCGAAAACACGCTCTCCTGCAGTGATAAGCGTGCATTCAGGTGTTCTTCCTGGCCAACTTGACTGAGGTGGCTGTGGTCACCAAAACTTGGAATGGACCATCATAACTTGGCTCAAGGATCTCCAGACAGTAGTTGGTGTGTTCCTGTATCTAATTCAGGATCTGGAATGGAAGAAAACACCTGGACATGCATTCAGGTTAATTCTCGTGATAATGTGGTTACATAATTAGTCAACACATCAGACTGTAACTGTAACTGTTGTGGAAAGTAACAACCAAGTCTGGGAGCTGAACCAAACAAAATTTCATAAGGGGATAGGGCATGTTTCCCCTGGGGGTGTGTCTGACACTGAACAGGGCAATGGGCCAACTCATGTTAGTCTATTGGGCCATCTTTAACATCCTGTTTTTAGTGTCCCATTCATCCTTTCTACCTTCCTGCTACTTTGAGGGTGGTATGGGATGTGTAGTGCCAACTGAACCCCCAGTGTTGCCCAAATCTCTTTTGTAAGGGTTGTTGTTAGGGCTGGTCCCTGATCTCTCAATATTACCTCTGGGACCCCAAATCTACATACTATCTCACTCAGTAATTTCTTAGTTGTGGTCCTGGAAGTCATGACCACTTCCACTAGGGCGTATTCGAATCTGCTACTTCTTGGCACTTGAGAATGATCAATTTGCATCCTCTGGAATGGGGTATAGGGCTTTTGCCAGGTGCTTCTTCTGTGCATCTTCTGTGCATCCTGGGTTACATTTGGTGCAGATAATGCATGATCTGCAGAAGCTGTCGGTCAGTGGAGTAACTCTTGGTGCAACACTTGTTGATAAGAGTTCATAAAGTCCATGTGCCCATTGCACCACGGCTGGGTACATACTCCTGAGTAGACAAGGCTTCTTGTTGCACTCGAATAGTCCATTTCTGAGAGTTGCTCCTCTCCGTTTCCAGCTTTCCTTCTTATCCGCACTTGTTGTTTCCTGTAGTTCTTTTAGATAAACTCTGTCCACTGGGAAAGTCTGTAAGGTAAGCACGGGGTGGTCTTCTTCTACCACCCTGCTGTCCACTTCCCGTGGACCACCAGCTGTCTGTTTGGCAGCTGAATTGGCTAGATGATTGCCTTAAGCTTCCTTTGAGTTCAGTTTGTCGTGTGCTTTTACTCATAATAGTCACTTGGGTTGTGAGAAGTAAGGCATCAATCAAGTTTTCACAGGTGTTCCTGCAGCCATCAGGAATCCTCTGTCCTAGATAACACCATAATCATGGGCAATGCTGAAAGCATATCTTGAGTCCATATGAATGTTGAACAGTGTTTTCAGTGGTGACCGCGTGTCCTGTGCGGTCACGGGGGTGACAAGTCAAGACTCTACTCCTCCTCCTCCTTTCCCCCCTCGAGAAGTGGAAGAAGGGTGGTAGGGTTCAGTGTTTGACAACTTAATAGAGTAATGCTGTCCAGTAGGAGGGAACACAGGAGTCTCAAGTGTCTGGTAGTGGACAAGTGTTTCGGCTGGATCTTGGTTGAATATGGCAACAACGTCATGGGGAACAAGCAGAACGAGGCAGTGTCCGAGGACCAAGTTCAAAGTTTTGTCAAGCAAAGCTTGTGTAGCAAATCCAGCTCGCAGACACAATAGGCCTCCTCTTGCTACCGCATCCAGCCGACAGGAATAATATCCTATGGGGCGTAGGCTGATGCCATGTGATTGGGTGAGTACACCTGCAGCATGTCCCATGCGTTCGGATACAAAGAGCTTGAGCGTTTTGCCGTAGGCTGGGAGCCCTAGTGCCTGAGATGGCACACTTGAGGGCCTCAAACTTAGATATTTCTTCAGAAGACATCTGGAAGGGTCTGATTGCAGAGCATCAGTAGGAAGGCTTCTGGAATCCATGCTCTGCACTAGGAAATTAGTCCAAGGAAGGCATGAAGGGATTTCTGACCTTGTGGCAGTGGGGTGTCAGAGATTACTTGCACCCTGTCTTCAGTGGGGTGTCGTGTCCCATGGGACAAACAGTGTCCAAGGAAAATGACAGGTGTTGAGCACCACTGCAATTTGGGCTTTAAGACTTTGCAGCCCTGGTTGGCAAGATAGCACAACAGGCTTTCTGAGGTGACTTCAACAGGGGGTAAGTCAGCTGCACAAAGGAGAAGGTCATCAACATGTTGGAAGAGAATCACTTCCGGGTGTTCCTCTTGTCATGTGTCAAGGATGATAGCCATAGCTTTTGCAAACTGGCTTGGAAAGTTCTGTGCCCCTTGTGGCACAACTGTTTAGGTATGTTGCCGTTACTTTCCGTGGATGAATGCAAAAAGGTACCAGCAGAAGGGGTGAGGGTGGACACTAAAGAAAACGTTTGTAAGGTCCACCTCTGTGAGGTATTTTGCAGTCAAAGGCATCCACAGTAGGTACCTGGTTCTCTTTTTAGGATTCTCTTCTTGGGGTTATTGTGGTTTCCGGGGCAATGAAGCGCCCTCTTTTAGCTTGACTGAAACTGGTGGCACCTTTAAGTTACCGTTGTCTTCCGGTCCTGTGGACCATAGGCACGCAGGGATTCTGTCAAGTACTTCCTGCAGTATTGAACTTGAAGTTTTTGCTTCAGTAAGTGTCATCAGGAGAGGCAGAGAACACAAGGCAGATGAGTCGTCCAAAGATAGGGGAGTATGTAACTTCACCCCCCCTTCAGGGGTGAATATGATTGAAGCCTGTAGTCCGGACAACACATCAGCTCCTAGTAGATTCAAGGAAAATGTAGAGGACACCACAAATCTGGCAAGCAAATCAGGAAATGTCCCCACTTGGAGTGGCTCTGCAAATGGACTGGAGCGGAGCACCCCATCCACTCCCACGCAGGAAACGTGTGTGTCTCTTTTCATAGTGGGAGAAACTCAGATCATCAAAGGCCTGTACGAGTTTAGTATGATACTTCTTCAGACTCCCCTTTATCTTGGGTAATATCTTGGATTGTGGTCTTCTGATCCGTCAACTTCTCCTTTGCCCAGTCGTGGAGTTGTGCACAGAACTCCACGCCTGAGGTGTAGGAAGTGGCACTTGTCAGGCAGGCATCATTGAAGGCCATCTGCATGACTGGCCAAAAGATATATCCTGCTTTGATTTGGCATAGGCTGATCAAGTCTCTCCAGGCAGCTGAGTAAGTTTCTTGTATCTGCACTATCCTGTGGTAGAAGGGAATTGGCTGCTTCTCTGGGTCAGGCAGACTTGTCACTAAGGCCGCTGCTTGTGATAGAGTAAAAGCGACATACATCACTGGTGCCCCTTCTGGTAACCGAGACTGTTGTTGGGGCAGGGGCTGACAAGAGGCACTGTTCTTTACGGTTGCCAGCATGTGTTTGAGATCCTCTCGGAACTGAGAGTCTGGAGCCGGATTGGGGGTTAAATCAGTGGGTGGCCTTGCTGCCTGCTGTCGGGCTTCCCACTCAGATGCTTCTTCATCATTAACATATCCGGCCTGGGAATGTGATGCTCCCGTATTGGGGAAGACAGGTGTGTGGTATGAACCATCTTGGTCTAAAACAGGGAGGGTTGGGTACAGGCTGTTTAAGCTTACTGGGTGTACCAAGATGGCCGCCGGCAGGAAGTGCACTGGACTGGGTAGAAAGTGAAGGCATGGGTGCACTAAGATGGCCGCCGGGCTGAGTTGTCACAGTGGGTTGTGCTTGGGTGGTGAGAAAGGAGTGGTTGTTAGACGGAGGGCAGTGCTGTCCCTCCCCTCCTTTGTTTAAAGTTCCAACATATCATCAGCTATACATACATAATACAATCGCCATCTTTCTTAACTTCCTTTATCCAATTTTCTTTATCACACAGGATTTTTCTCCCTGTTTCTTCTGCAACATAACTTTCGTCACTTCTTTCAACTTTGTTAACTATTTCAACATCTTCTTCTCTCCTTCTTTACAATATCACTTTCATTACAATATCACTTTCTGTTTCTCGGCTAACGGCTTGAGAGGGGAATACATACAACCAAGGAGTTAATATTTTTCTCAGCGTTCTTATCAGCAAATTCCTTCGGTGGGGGCTCATACTGCGCTCCAAGTTGCTACTGTTTGCTATAACCCTGTAATGTACGGTTAATCTCAGAACAAGAACAAACACGTCAGGGGTAGTGAGGAGCAACGGCCCGCGACCCAACAGATCCCCCGGGCAGCCCCCCCCTCCGACCTTAACAAGTCCCCACCCCCTCTCGTGTATATAGCAAACAATAAACCACAAATACAATCACGACAGGACATTACACCTGCCACTCTTCGAACTGCAAAATTTCAGCAGGCTAAGATAACCACAAGGGCAGACCGCCCTGCAAAATAAACCCGTTTATAGACGTTTTTCTACAGCTCTACACCAAGAGGCCGACAACTCTTCTTGGGGTGAGTCCTCTGTAACACTTTCAGACTGCAAAGCCAGCAGCTGAGATATCCCTCAAAGGTTCGTCGAACCTAGAGTACACCCGTCCCATAAACGTTTGCTACAAGGGAAACTATCTCATGCCAGAGGCCGACAGCTCGTCTGGAGATGAGAACAACATTCACACATGTAGCACCCTTAGACTGCTGAGTTTCGTAGCCCAAAGAATGGCAGACAGTGAACAAATACAGTCAGCAGAAACCCATTGACAGGTTCGTTAAACAACCTCAGGCGAGGAAATACCTGCCTCTAAGACAGTCTCAGCATACCGACAGAATCCAGCCGTCAACCGAAAGATAAGAGAGTCGTACAGTGGTAAGAATATCAATCAAACTTACCGTACTGTTAGGGCTGCGCAAGACCCCCTCTGTTATCTTTCAATTAACGCCCGAATGCTTGTCGCGGTATAACTTCGACCGTAGCCTGAGGTCCCGGGTTTCGGCACCATCTGTTATGGAAATGATTTAAGAGCTCCAATCGAGCTCAAGGTTATCTGCTGCTGTCTCTAATTTGAAAAGTGTGGATATGCATGCATATAAAAGTAAACACTCTGAGACACGCTCAGAATTGCTAACTCATTACACTTGTGATTTATTCAAGGCGGTGTTAATGTTTTATACACACAAATACGTCATTGCTATGTTAGTCTAATAGGTACATCTCATTGGTTAAGATAGAAAAAGAAGATGGAGAATTTTCATAACGAGGTTTGGCTGTCTTTGGTTTTATCTTCAGTTCCGCGTTCTTCTGATGTGTGGGATGTAGGGGGTACCCGCCATCTTGAGAAAATATAGGAACAGAGCAAACCTGTATACTTATATAATGAGTAAGGAGAAAAATATGTATGCACATAAGAAAATAGACATTTTCAGATTACTATTAATATTATCTATATCACATTCCTTCACAATGGTTCTTCCCCACATTGGTAGTACACACGACAACACAGTCCATTAGAAGTGTAAAGTTACTTGCCACCTTCCCACGGAGCCAGACAAAATCCCAATGAAGCTGAGGCCGGTTGCTAAGGGCGACGGCTGCAGAGATAACACCTTAGCCTCACATTGGGCGCCAAATGTAGCAAGGTCCCAGGCCTCCTCTGATCTAATGATAACCTCCAGGGCCAGGGATAGCTGACATCCTTCTGTATGTAGTGGGTTGTGAGGCATGGTGGGTGTATAGTTGTTAAAGTTATTGGACGCCAGACACTTCTTGGATGCAAAAGAAAGTTTATTTCTCTTAACAAACCTTTTTGGGAGAGAGGGTTAGGGCGAGGACACCTTTAGGTAGTTGCAAGATTAATTGGGAGACTCCGAGACTTCAGTAGGACAGCCATGCAGGGAAAGGTATCCAGCAAGACGCCACATCTGCATGTCTAGGAATGCTGTCTCCTTTGGCAACAGTTTTTAACAGTTCCAAACACAAGGCTTAACAGTTCCTTCACTTTCACTACAATTACTCCCTGTAGTTCTTCAGCAGACTGAGCTCCCGGTCTCTTACTAGACCCACTGGTTCACTGCCATTGAATCCCTTGAGCTCCTCGAATCTAAACAGTGGTATCTTCCTCAAGTATCACCCCTGCTTCTCTGCTGGGTCCCTAGCTTGGCACTCTAGATACCTCTCAAGCTTCACCCCCGCTGGTCTGCTCGGTCCCTGGCTTGACACACAAGGCTGCTCTTCAAGCGTCACCTCCGCTGGCTGGGTCCCTGGCTTGATTCCCACTGAAGTTTCCTGATTCTTCACTGTCCCTGGTTGGTGAGAATACTGCTCCGGTACTTGCTTCCGTTACTCACTGTGGTCCCTGGTAATTAGGCGCATAGTCCCTTACTAGCGACAGCTTCCCCTCTACCCCTGACCACGACAGGGTCTCGACAGAAGCATCACTTTTGGTTGGACTGCAAGCTGCAGTCTCAACCCTGCGCTCTCTCTTGCTTCTGGACAGGCCCTCAGACAGCCTAGCTGCCAGTTATGCCTGGGATAGGCCCCATCTCCGGCCTAGCAACCTGGGCAATACAACACACGTCCACCCAGACAGCCGTCCAGGTGTCACAGAACATAGATCACCTGACTCCACTCGAATATATAGGCTCTCCCTGCCCATTGGCTGAGATACCCCATATACTCATAACCTGACCTTGCGTTGCCCTTCTCGTATCTAGTACCACCAAGTGCCCGGCCACCTAGTGGTAGATAAGAAAAGTGCAACAAGGCCAAACTTAGGGAGAAATCAATAGATCTCTAGCAATCAACCAGGATAACTACTCCAGGCAAGCAAATTTGTGAGGAGCAAACCTGCCTAAACTCCAGGGTGCTACACTAACATCCTGATTAGGAAACCACAATCAAAGTACAGAAGCACCATGTCCACCTCAGCGAGGAGTAATTTATTTTCCGCAAGGAAGTAGAGTTAAGTGGCATGGCCAGGAAACCAGAAAATGCAATAATCTATAAACCAAACAGGAGCCAGCAGCATGTGGGCACAGAGGTAAACTAGGGAAACAGCTGTGAATGTGTGGTCAAACAGTTTGCAGTCAGCAACAAGCGTAATGGATGCCAGGAATATAGTGCCAGATGGGGACAGTCAGTGGCATGATGTCCAAGGGTGGCATAAGGCTCAAAGAGTGGTAGGTTGCTCCATGAATTGTATGTATAAAGTGGGAACAACTAAGGAGTCAGTGCAATCCTAAGTGCAATTAAGGCTATAAAAGGTGACAAATGTTAACCAGTAATACAAGTACAAATTAAGAGGTAGGAATGCCCTCATCCTACAGGTGAAAAAAGGGCCCTCAAATCACAGGTTTAAAAGTAAGAGAGGAAGGGTGCAAAGAGAGCAGAAAAAAAGGATACTCCTCTATCTGTGGAGGGCCTGAAGACCTGAGTGGAGGTGTTCAAGGTCCCTGTGACCTCCGGTTCCTGAAGGGCTGTTCTTTTGGGCTCACTAAGGGTTGTCCTGGCCTCTCTATCCTCTCTGTCGTCGGCATGGAGGGCCAGTCCTAGAGAATGGAGACAGTTCTAAAGATCCATAATTGTGGAAGCTTTATAGTGGGTACCTTGGTGGTCAAACTGGAGTTTAAAGATACCTGACGTGTTGTGATTGCAGGATCAGAAGGAATGGCTTCATGGCTCTTCTCATGAGAATTTTAGATTGTGCTAGGCCTGCATACTTTTGGTAAGTATGCCTTTGGAAGGATAAGTCCTGAGCTTCTGTAGTACTTTTTATAAGAAATGGAATTATAGAACCACATCTTTGGAGGGGGGTGCATCTGCCAGCCTGTGGGTAAGGGGTTCTTGAATGTGATCTAGTTCTAGACAGTTGACCGAAAACATCAGGGACCAGTTTTTTCAGCAGAGCTAGGATTGAGCTGTGGAGCTCAGTTATGCTTTCCTGTAAGGATCCAAATTCTGATGTTGCTGCGGCTAAATTGATTTTCCGCATCTTCAAACTGAGAACAGAATGTATCAAGATTTCTCTGCAGTTCCTCAAGATCATTCGAATGGCCATCCAAAGTAGTTGGGGCATTACTATGAGATTTTCTAGAAGGACTGCGTGCTGGCCCAAAGCCTTGATATCTTGTCTGAGATCAGAGGAGAGCTTCTTCACAGTGGTGGTAAGCTTGCCTCTCGCAATTCCAGATTTTTTGGGAGAAGACAGAAGGAAAATTTTCAGGCTTCTGACAGAGCTATTCGAGTCCTCCATAGGTTGGCGTATGTTCTTGTCATTCAGAGGGTTTGGTGCTATCATCTTGGCTGCATTCCTGTGATGGGGTTTGTGTTAAAAACCAGTTTGATGGACCGCTTGGCACCCTGACTGGGTAACTCTGCCAAATGGAGCCTCCTGCCCTCCAAAGTCTCTGAGTCTAGAAGGGTTTGAAGTAGTCTATGCTGGTTTGGGCTGTCTGTACCCCAACAAAATACAGAGTCCCCAAATCTGTATCCAGGTCCTCCAGTTCTCAGAGTCTGTGTGTTTCAGAGAAAGATGGACTTGAATCCAAAGTAAAACAACTCCAAAGGTCCCCCAGTCACACACCTCTCAAAGAATAGTGCTCCCTTAAATGCCAGGGCCCATAGTCAGTAGGTAAGAGGCTAGCCTGCAGTCCCCCCCCCCCCAAAAGCCTCTGCCCTGATTGGGTCTGTCACACCCAGCTTTGCTTTAGTTTTGCCTGGCTGCCCCCCATGGTACAAGGAGGATCTCACACGGCTCACTACCTCTGAAATGTTGCAGAGGTAGATTCCTGAACATGTACAGCTCAGGAGGTTGCCATAAACACCCAGGATGTGAAGAGCTGGGATAGAGTACAGCCATTCAGGTCATTTATGTGCATGCCCCCCCATTTGAAAACCTTTTTAAGACCATCATAGTAGCTTAGTTATGTACAAACTTGAGGAAAGGAGAGAAAGAATGGACATGACTGATAAGTACATGAAGGTAATGGAAAAAGGTTTTCAAGGACAATCCAGGAAGGTTAACATATTACATAGATGATAAAAGCTGCATGAGTTCAGAATGTATCCAATCTGATATAGATATAATAATGATATTTTCTTCCCCAGTTTTTGGGTAAAAATAACTTGATTTGTATTTTATAGGGGCTCTGAGGGTGACAATGAGGGCATCAGTTGTGTCAGTACTGAGAGACGAGAATGTCACCATTCACTGTGATATATACGGTCTAAATCCTGGGAGTGCCATTGCAGTACTATGGAGGAGGACATCAGAGAACAGGACCGAGTACAATGTGTATGAATATAATAATGGACAGGTGACAGTATTCAGACCGGGAAGTTCCATGGATAATACAGAGATCCCAAAAGGAAACGCCGAGCTCCACATCCCCCGAGTCCAGTTCTCTGATGAGGGGGAATACACCTGTACAGTGATAAGCACTCCGGATAAAGTAGAGGGTAAAGTTACCCTACAGGTGTCAGGTAAGTGATGGTGACATTGCCCCTCCCTTCCCCCATACTGTGTTATATGGCTCTGGGGTTGATTTACTAAGAGAGTTGAGAGTGCCCACTCTATGAATTGTTGCTGTGTTCACTTTGAATACCCAATCATGTGCGGATGAAAGAAGTAAACAGGAATTTTCTTTTTACATCATTGGAACATTGAAGTGACCTTTCCTGAGAGAGCATTCACCCCTCCTTTAGTAAATCAGCCCTTATTTATTGGCAGCTCATGCATTAGGGGCGCACAGAAACCACCCCCCCATCCATGTGTCCGGCCCCTGATCTACATACAGGGATACCAGATGCATGGATTCCAATGGGGGGTGGGGGGTTTGAAGCACGTGGTTAGAGCCAGAGGCTCTAATCGGCTTCAAAAAAGGGTGGGCTCTAGGCGCAGAGCCCTGCACCCTGAGTCCACCCAGTTGTGCGACGATAATGAATGAATACTCATTGTTGCCACACTGATCCTCCTCCCGGCCAATCGGGAAGCGGGTCTGACACCCGTCACCCTAATGGCTGAAAGGACAGGCGATCCTATTGGACGCCTAGGAAGAGGAGAGAAGAGACTCTATGAGAGGGAGGACACAGGAGCCGCTGCCTGGGACACAGCTTGCTGTCCGTCACCAGCTGCCTGACCTGCAGCCCACCACTAAGATGGGGTAATAGCCGGGCAGACAGCGGGCGGGGGGATGCCGTTAAGCACTGCTGGCTGCTGGGGAGGGGGGAGGGGCTGAATTACTGGTGTCCCGCTGGCCCGGGGAGGTGGTGTGTGCTGGAAAAGTGTTGTGACGCTGGCCACCGGGGGGGGGGTTCGGTTGATTGCCGACCCCCCCAAAAAACACAAGTGCCGCCACTGCTTATGAGGAATCTCCCCCAGAGAATTCCTCCCTCTAGTGGTGGACGTGAGAGACTAGAGGGAGAGGGAGCCCAGTGACCACATCTACTGACTGGAGGGGTCTCCTGTGTCATTTCTATCTAATCCACCATTACAATGGGTTCTTCTTGGTATAATCTGCACAGTCTGTAGATGGGATCTCTGTATTTTCTGCAGATAATTTTAATAATGATTATTCTCTGTACAGCTCGTCCATCGGCTGATGTGGCACCAGAAAATACAGCCATAGAGGTGGGGGCGGAGAAGACGGTGATGTGTGAAGTTCACAATTTTTATCCAAAAGATATTTCCATACGCTGGATTCAATATCGTAAGAGTTCTTCTGACTGTGAGGTCCTGGAGATCTGTACCTGTGTGAAGAATGTACTTATGAATTCAGACGGGACGTACAATGTGACAAGTCTACTGACCCTGAACCCCAAGATGGAGGACAATGGGAACTCCTATTCCTGTATTATCGACCACCGATCTCTAGAGACTCGACTGTCCAGGAATCTCACCCTCACAGTGACAGGTCAGTAATATCTATTATTATTTTACATTATATACCATAGATTTCATGGTAACTACCCACCTGTCATATAGAAGGTGTGGTGTTTGGTTGGGTGAAGTGCCCAGACTCTAAACACCAAGATATGCCACCAGCACACTTCCAGCACACCTCTTCACTCACACTGGTGGCACAACTAAGTTCAATAAGATGCGCAGGCTC
This sequence comes from Lithobates clamitans, assembly GCA_037952925.1. Taxonomy (NCBI): domain Eukaryota; kingdom Metazoa; phylum Chordata; class Amphibia; order Anura; family Ranidae; genus Lithobates; species Lithobates clamitans. Next base: position 68,525 of record JBBGZY010002825.1, read on the forward strand.
CTCCATACAGGGGTGATGATTGGTCAATGTGCATCCATTAATTCTGAGGTCTTATTACCAAGTGGGGGCAATTTTCCTGCATACCCCACCTGTATGTCAGTGAGGAGCATTCTCTGCCTCTGCACTATTCCTTCAGCCTCTCACACACAGCATTCCCTGACCCCTCATCAGTGGTGTATTTTGGTTTTGTGCTGCCCTTGGAAAGACTAAAATTGGGCACCCTCGTCTTACCCCTTCCTGATTAATACCCACACCCTTCATCTGTAAACTCCACCCCTTCCTCTTTAGGCTCCACCTCTTCCATTTAGATCGCTACCTCTTCAGAGGTGGGGTGAGAGAGGGAGGTGAGTGGTGGGGGGAGAGGGAGGGAGGTGAGAGAGAGAGGGGGGAGAGAGAGAGGGGGAAAGTGGTGGGGGGAGAGAGAGGGAGGTGAGAGAGGGGGGAGAGAGAGGGAAAATGGTGGGGGAGAGAGAGGGAGGTGAGAGAGAGGGGGAGAGAGAGAGGGAAAATGGTGGGGGAGAGAGAGGGAGGTGAGAGAGAGAGAGTAGGAGAAAGAGAGGGAAAGTGGTGGGGGAGAGAGAGGGAGGTGAGAGAGAGAGTAGGAAAAAGAGAGGGAAAGTTGTGGGGGAGAGAGAGGGAGGTGAGAGAGAGGAAATGTTGTGGGGGAGAGAGAGGGAGGTGAGAGAGAGTGGGAGAGAGAGAGGAAAAGTGGTGGGGGGAGAGAGAGGGAGGTGAGAGAGAGGGGGCGAGAGAGAGGGGGGAGTGGTGGGGGAAGAGAGAGGGAGGTGAGAGAGAGGGAGGTGAAAGAGAGGGGGGAGTGGTGGGGGGAGAGAGAGGGAGGTAAGAGGGAGATGGGGGAGAGAGAGGGAAAGTGGTGGGGGAGAGAGAGGGAGGTGAGAGAGACAGGAGGGGAACGTGGTGGGGGAGATGAGGGAGGTGAGAGAGAGAGATTGGGGAGAGAGAGAGACAGGGAAAGTGGTGGGGAAAAGAGAGAGGGAGGTGAGAGAGAGAGAGAGAGAGAGAGAGAGAGAGAGAGAGAGGGGGAGTGGTGGGGGAGAGAGGGGGACGTGAGAGAGAGGGAACATGGTGGAGGGAGAGAGAGGGAGGTGAGAGAGAGAGGGGGGAGTGGTGATGGGAGAGAGAGGGGGGAAGTGGTGGGGGGAGAGAGAGGGAGGTGAGAGAGAGAGAGGGAAAGTGGTGGGGGAGAGAGAGGGAGGTGAGAGAGAGGGGGGAAGTGGTGGGGGGAGAGAGACGGAGGTGAGAGGAGGAGAGAGAGAGGTAAAGTGGTGG
>JBBGZY010002826.1:0-77500 GCA_037952925.1 Lithobates clamitans
GAGGGGGGGGATTTGTACTGAGGAGGAGGGGGGAATTTACTGAGAGGAGGGGGGATTTGTACTGAGAGGAGGGGAGATTTGTACTGAGAGGAAGGGGGATTTGTACTGAGTGAGTATGAGGGGGGGATTTGTACTGAGAGGAGGGGGGAATTTGTACTGAGAGGAGGGGAGATTTGTACTGAGAGGAGGGGGATTGTACTGAGTGGAGGGGGGATTTGTACTGAGAGGAGGGGGAGATTTGTACTGAGAGGGGGCCCAAGGTAGTGTTGGAGGGGGATTTGTACTGAGTGGAGGGGGGATCTGTGCTGAGTGGAGGGGGGATTTGTACTGAGAGGAGGGGGGGGTTTGTACTGAGAGGAGGGGGGATTTGTACTGAGAGGAGGGGGGAATTTGTACTGAGAGGAGGGGAGATTTGTACTGAGAGGAGGGGAGATTTGTACTGAGAGGAGGGGGATTTGTACTGAGAGGAGGGGGGAATTTGTACTGAGAGGAGGGGGAATTTGTACTGAGAGGAGGGGGATTTGTACTGAGTGGAGGTGGGGATTTGTACTGAGAGGAGGGGGGATTTGTACTGAGAGGAGGGGGCCCAAGATTAGTGTTGGGAGGGGGATTTGTACTGAGAGGAGGGGGGATCTGTGCTGAGAGGAGGGGGATTTGTACTGAGTGGAGGGGGGGGATTTGTACTGAGAGGAGGGGGGGATTTGTACTGAGAGGAGGGGGGATTTGTACTGAGAGGAGGGCAGGGATTTGTACTGAGAGGAGGGGGGGATTTGTACTGAGAGGAGGGGGGGATTGTACTGAGAGGAGGGGGATTTGTACTGAGAGGAGGGGGGGATTTGTACTGAGAGGAGGGGGGGATTTGTACTGAGAGGAGGGGGGGATTTGTACTGAGTGGAGGGGGGGATTTTTACTGAGAGGAGGGGGGGATTTGTGCTGAGAGGAGGGGGGGGATTTGTACTGAGAGGAGGGCAGGGATTTGTACTGAGAGGAGGGGGGGGATTTGTACTGAGAGGAGGGGGGGGATTTGTACTGAGAGGAGGGGGGGATTTGTACTGAGAGGAGGGGGGGGATTTGTACTGACAGGAGGGCGGGGATTTGTACTGAGAGGAGGGGGGATTTGTACTGAGAGGAGGGGGGGGATTTGTACTGAGAGGAGGGGGGGATTGTACTGAGAGGAGGGGGGGGATTTGTACTGAGAGGAGGGCGGGGATTTGTACTGAGAGGAGGGGGGGATTTGTACTGAGAGGAGGGGGGGATTTGTACTGAGAGGAGGGGGGGATTTGTACTGAGAGGAGGGCGGGGATTTGTACTGAGAGGAGGGGGGATTTGTACTGAGAGGAGGGGGGGATTTGTACTAAGAGGAGGGGGGATTTGTACTGAGAGGAGGGGGGGGATTTGTACTGAGAGGAGGGGGGGATTTGTACTGAGAGGAGGGCGGGGATTTGTACTGAGAGGAGGGCGGGGATTTGTACTGAGAGGAGGGGGGGGATTTGTACTGAGAGGAGGGGGGGATTTGTACTGAGAGGAGGGGGGGGATTTGTACTGAGAGGAGGGGGGATTTGTACTGAGAGGAGGGGGATTTGTACTGAGAGGAGGGGGCGGGATTTGTGCTAAGAGGAGGGGGGGATTAGTACTGAGAGGAGGGGGGATTTGTACTGAGAGGAGGGGGGGATTTGTACTGAGAGGAGGGGGATTTGTACTGAGAGGAGGGGGCCCAAGATTAGTGTTGGGAGGGGGATTTGTACTGAGAGGAGGGGGGACCTGTGCTGAGAGGAGAGGGATTTGTACTGAGAGGAGGGGGGGGGTTGTAACTGAGAGGAGGGGGGGATTTGTACTGAGAGGAGGGGGGAATTTGTACTGAGAGGAGGGCAGGGATTTGTACTGAGAGGAGGGGGGGGGATTTGTACTGAGAGGAGGGCAGGGATTTGTACTGAGAGGAGGGGGGGGATTTGTACTGAGAGGAGGGCGGGGATTTGTACTGAGAGGAGGGCGGGGATTTGTACTGAGAGGAGGGGGGGATTTGTACTGAGAGGAGGGGGGGATTTGTACTGAGAGGAGGGGGGATTTGTACTGAGAGGAGGGGGGGATTTGTACTGAGAGGAGGGGGATTTGTACTGAGAGGAGGGGGGGATTTGTACTGAGAGGAGGGGGGGATTTGTACTGAGAGGAGGGGGGATTTGTACTGAGAGGAGGGGGGATTTGTACTGAGAGGAGGGGGCCCAAGATTAGTGTTGGGAGGGGGATTTGTACTGAGAGGAGGGGGGGCCTGTGCTGAGAGGAGAGGGATTTGTACTGAGAGGAGGGGGGGGCTTTGTGCTGAGAGGAGGGGGGGTTGTGCTGAGAGGAGGGGGGGTTGTACTGAGAGGAGGGGGGATTTGTACTGAGTGGAGGGGGGATTTGTACTGAGAGGAGGGGGGGGATTTGTACTGAGAGGAGGGGGGGATTTGTACTGAGAGGAGGGGGGGATTTGTACTGAGAGGAGGGGGGGATTTGTACTGAGTGGAGGGGGAATTTGTACTGAGAGGAGGGGAGATTTGTACTGAGAGGAGGGGGATTTGTACTGAGTGGAGGGGGGATTTGTACTGAGAGGAGGGGAGATTTGTACTGAGAGGAGGGGGATTTGTACTGAGTGGAGGGGGGATTTGTACTGAGAGGAGGGGGGGGGATTTGTACTGAGAGGAGGGGGGGATTTGTACTGAGAGGAGGGGGGGATTTGTACTGAGAGGAGGGGGGAATTTGTACTGAGAGGAGGGGATTTGTACTGAGTGGAGGGGGGATTTGTACTGAGAGGAGGGGGGAATTTGTACTGAGAGGAGGGGAGATTTGTACTGAGAGGAGGGGGATTTGTACTGAGTGGAGGGGGGATTTGTACTGAGAGGAGGGGGGATTTGTACTGAGAGGAGGGGGCCCAAGATTAGTGTTGGGAGGGGGATTTGTACTGAGAGGAGGGGGGATCTGTGCTGAGAGGAGGGGGATTTGTACTGAGTGGAGGGGGGATTTGTACTGAGAGGAGGGGGGGGATTTGTACTGAGAGGAGGGGGGATTTGTACTGAGAGGAGGGGGGGATTTGTACTGAGAGGAGGGGGAATTTGTACTGAGAGGAGGGGAGATTTGTACTGAGAGGAGGGGGATTTGTACTGAGTGGAGGAGGGATTTGTACTGAGAGGAGGGGGAATTTGTACTGAGAGGAGGGGGATTTGTACTGAGTGGAGTGGGGATTTGTAGTGAGAGGAGGGGGGATTTGTACTGAGAGGAGGGGGCCCAAGATTAGTGTTGGGAGGGGGATTTGTACTGAGAGGAGGGGGGATCTGTGCTGAGAGGAGGGGGGATTTGTACTGAGAGGAGGGGGCCCAAGATTAGTGTTGGGAGGGGGATTTGTACTGAGAGGAGGGGGGATCTGTGCTGAGAGGAGGGGGATTTGTACTGAGAGGAGGGGGGGGGATTTGTACTGAGAGGAGGGGGATTTGTACTGAGTGGAGGGGGGATTTGTACTGATTTGTATTTTTTATTTAAAGGGAAAGTGTGAAAATTAAAAAAATCTAAATAAAATAATAATTTTTTTTTAAAGCTCCCCCATCCCCACGTAAAAACTAAGGCATACGTAGGTCACGCCCGCATATGTAAACGGCGTTCAAACCACAGATGGGGTATCGCCGCGAACGTCTGAGCGAGATCAATAATTCTATCGCTAGTCCTTGTCTGTAGCGCTAAACTGTAAACATTTTAAAGTGTCGCCTATGGAAATTTTTAAGTACCGTAGGTTGCCGCCATTCCACAAGCGTGCGCAATTTTAAAGCGTGACATGTTAGGTATCTATTTACTTGGCGTAACCTCATCTTTTACATTATCTAAAAATTGGGCTAAATTTAATTCATAAAACTTTTTTTTTCCAAGAAAAATTGCTGTAAAAATACTGTGTGATATAAAAAAAAATTGCAACAACTGCCATTTTATTCCCTAGGGTCTCTGCTAAAAAAATAAAAATAAAAAACATACATAATGTTTGGGGGTTTAGCAAAAAAATGATGATTTTTCCATGTAGGAGAGAAGTGCCATAATTGGCCTGGGCTGGAAGGGGATATACAGTGATTTTCAGCTTCTAGAGCAATGGTGGCGAACCTTGGCCCCTCCCAGATGTTTTGGAACTACATTTCCCATGATGCTCATCTAACACTGCAGAGGGCACGAGCATCATGGATAATGCAGTTCCAAAACATCTGGGGGGGGGGGCCAAGGTTCGCCATCATTGCTCTAGAACAGGTGTAGGCCACCTGGGGGCCCTCCAGCTTTTGCAGAACTACAAGTCCCATCATGCCTCTGGGAGTCATTGTACCTGCCAGCCTTGCAATGCCTAATGGGAAATGTAGTTCCCCAACATCTGGAGGGCCCCAGGTTGCATCCCCCTGTTCTAGAGCAATGATGGTGAACCTTGGCACCCCAGATGTTTTGGAACTACATTTTCCATGATGCTCACCTACAATGCAGAGGACATGAGCATCATGGGAAATGTAGTTCCAAAACATCTGGGGGGGGGGGCAAGGTTCACCATCACTGCGAGGCATCCCACAGGTATGATATATACTGTATACTGATATATACTGTACATAGTTACATTGTACCAATATAACTATGTCTAAATATCCGTACCTGTAATTCTTCTTTTACATTACCTGAAATAATTGTGTGTGTGTGTAGCACACGACGCCCAATCAGATCTCTGCTATCTTGCAGTATAATGAGAGTTGGACCCATAAAAAAGAAATAAAAGAAAGGAGACAATTTGCATTCATTATAAGTGTTGTATAATTACAGGCAATGAAGGTAAAACACACATTGTTATCAGGATCCCCTCCCCCCATACACAATGCATTTCTTAAAATAGCGGCTTCTGCTGTCACTTCATACCGCACTGTGATGTCACTTCATACCGCATTGTGATGTCACTTCTTACCGCACTGTGATGTCACTTCATACCGCACTGCGATGTCACTTCATACCACGCTGTGATGTCACTTCATACCACGCTGTGATGTCACTTCATACCGCGCTGTGATGTCACTTCATACCACGCTGTGATGTCACTTCATACCGCACTGTGATGTCACTTCATACTGCCGCTGTGATGTCACTTCATACCACGCTGTGATGTCACGTCATACCGCACTGTGATGTCACTTCATACCACGCTGTGATGTCACTTCATACCGCGCTGTGATGTCACTTCATACCGCGCTGTGATGTCACTTCATACTGCCGCTGTGATGTCACTTCATACCGCGCTGTGATGTCACTTCATACCGCGCTGTGATGTCACTTCATACCGCGCTGTGATGTCACTTCATACCACGCTGTGATGTCACTTCATACCGCACTGTGATGTCACTTCATACCGCGCTGTGATGTCACTTCATACTGCCGCTGTGATGTCACTTCATACCGCGCTGTGATGTCACTTCATACCACGCTGTGATGTCACTTCATACCGCACTGTGATGTCACTTCATACCGCGCTGTGATGTCACTTCATACTGCCGCTGTGATGTCACTTCATACTGCCGCTGTGATGTCACTTCATACCGCGCTGTGATGTCACTTCATACCGCACTGTGATGTCACTTCATACCGCGCTGTGATGTCACTTCATACTGCCGCTGTGATGTCACTTCATACTGCCGCTGTGATGTCACTTCATACCGCACTGTGATGTCACTTCATACCACGCTGTGATGTCACTTCATACCGCACTGTGATGTCACTTCATACCGCGCTGTGATGTCACTTCATACTGCCGCTGTGATGTCACTTCATACTGCCGCTGTGATGTCACTTCATACCGCGCTGTGATGTCACTTCATACCACGCTGTGATGTCACGTCATACCGCACTGTGATGTCATTTCATACCGCGCTGTGATGTCACGTCATACCGCACTGTGATCTCACTTCATACCGCGCTGTGATGTCACTTCATACCGCGCTGTGATCTCACTTCATACCGCGCTGTGATGTCACGTCATACCGCGCTGTGATGTCACGTCATACCGCACTGTGATGTCACGTCATTCCACCGCTATACAGAGTGAGAAAAATAATTATTTTTGTAATCAATACATTTTGTTATTTTTCCTTCCATTGGAACCTAAAAAACATTCTGACTGGTGTAACGGACACAGAAGGCTTTTTGCAGTCTGATGTCATTAGAAGAGATTTTTTCGTCTTCATGAATTTCTACAACACTCAGCAAAGTTCAGTTCTCGCCCTCAAATATAGAATAGCGGACATTTGTAGACGGGTTTTTCTAGATTTCCTATATTTAGCTTATTACCCAGAATTCTCCACAAGGCTTTGAGGTTATTTATATTTTACATGAAAAAGAAGAAAATGTCATCCCAGCAACATAACATTTGTAGATTTCCTAAACTGGGAACCTCATCTCTAGGAAGAAATTCAACAGAAACCTTCTGAGCTGGGAGGGGGGATTTGGGGTGGGGGGAGGTTTTGTGATTAGAGGAAAAATGTTGGGGGGGGGGATTTGTGCTGGGGGGAGAGATTGGTGGGGGTGGGGTGTTTTTTAAGAGGGGTCAATTGGGGGGGCGGGGAGAGAGGATTTGCGCTAGGAGGGGAATTTAGGAGGGGTGATTTTTTTTAGGGGAGATGGGGGGGGGATTGGTGCTAGGAGGGAGAATGGGGTAATATGAGCTCTGGGAGGGGGGATTTGTACTGGGAGGAGGGGGAATTTTTTCATTTTTGTTTGTCCAGAATTTTGGATCGCAGAGGGAATTTATACCTGGGGGGGGGGGTTTGCTGACAAGTTATGCTCACCCATCGGGTTGGGGGTTTGCGCTCCAACACCTTATTTTAGACACAATGGTGCAGTCGCTGTGATGGGGGGCCATGACTGCAAGGAGGACTGTGATGGGGGGGGGGGGGGGCATGACTGTGATGGGGGACCATGACTGCAAAGAGGACTGTGGTGGGGGGGGGGGCATGACTGTGATGGGGGACCATGACTGCAAGGAGGACTGTGATGGGGGCAAGACTGCAAGGAGGACTGCGATGGGGGGGCATGACTGTGATGGGGGGCATGGCTGCAAGGAGGACTGTGATGGGGGGGCATGACTGTGATGGGGGCAAGACTGCAAGGAGGACTGTGATGGGGGGCATGACTGTGATGGGGGCATGGCTGCAAGGAGGACTGCGATGGGGGGGCATGACTGTGATGGGGGGCATGGCTGCAAGGAGGACTGTGATGGGGGCAAGACTGCAAGGAGGACTGTGATGGGGGGTCATGACTGTGATGGGGGGCCATGACTGCAGGGAGGACTGTGATGGGGGGCGTGACTGTGATGGGGGCAAGACTGCACGGAGGACTGTGATGGGGGCATGGCTGCAAGGAGGACTGTGATGGGGACTGTGATGGGGGGCATGACTGCAAGGAGGACTGTGATGGGGACTGTGATGGGGGGCATGACTGCAAGGAGGACTGTGATGGGGGGCATGACTGCAAGGAGGACTGTGATGGGGACTGTGATGGGGGCAAGACTGCAAGGACTGTGATGGGAGGGGCATAACTGTGATGGGAACAGTGATTGGGGGGCAGGACTGCATGGAGGAATGTGATTTGGGGGGGGGGGGGGCATGACTGTAAGGAGGACTGTGATGGGGCAAAAATGCAAGAAGGACTGTGATGGGGGGGGGGGGGGGGCATTACTGCAAGAAGGACTGTGATGGGGGGGGCAATGAGTGAAAGGTGCACTGTAATGGGGTGGGGGGCAGTAACTGCAAGAGACACTGTGACATAAAGGGGACTGCACTGTAAAGGGGGAATGTAATCATTACAGTGAAGTCCCCTTTGTATCACAGTGCTATGCAGGGTGGGGGGGGGTTGTGAGACTCCATGAACACTGTGAGAAGCTCACAGTGTGCACTGGAATCAGAGTAAGCTATTTCAGTACAGAAGAGGAGCCAGTACAACTCTACAAGACTGAAGGGAAGGTCGGCGGTCAGATTTAACGTGCCCCCATATTAAAATTCTACTTGCTATCATGGAGGAACTGAAGATGAAATGGAAGGACCTCGAGGTAGCTGTAAATAGTCATGGAAGAACACCCAACGATGGGTAAAATCTTTCTTGAAAGCACAACCAATACTTAGAAGAAGAAGAGACATAAAATAAAGTCTGAGCATCCCAACCACGTCAAGCAATGTCCTTCACTGCAGATGGGGAAGAGTCTAAAAGATTTGAGCAGCCAATTAATATCTGAGGAACAATTCAACTTTTGTTCCTCTTCAAGTATCTTCACACTGCCGGCCATTCTGTGTTGCGCCATAAGTTGGTCACTGGAAGCGCAGAATGCGCAAGTGATTCTTTGGAGAAGTGCTCCTCAAGCTATGGACCCTCCTTTGTGTTCTTCATGGACCTCCAAAGTCCGAGACTGGTGGCTCACTTCAGAAGACTTCTCATGGTGCCCAAGGACGACCCTCTGTAGCCGCTGCCAAAGTGGTTCCAGTGGTTGAGGTAGTGGAAGAGCTGGTACAGCTTCAGCCTCTTGTCGCAGCCCGGGCCCTTGGGTATCTTGGCGTGGTAGGCCGAGTAGAAGGAAGACTCGAACCCCCCAAACATGCCCGCGATTGCCAGCTCGAATTCGGAGTGGCCGTAGAAAGAAGCGGGGTCGAATATCACCGGGCCGGTGTCTATCTCTGCCACGTTTCCTCCCCAGAGATCCCCGTGGAGGAGGGACGGCGCAATCTCAACGCCAGCAAAGAGCTGAGGGATCTTCAGCTGTAAGGAGAAGACAAAAAGAAAAAAATTGGTAAGATTACGAATAGAGAAACATTCTGTAGCCAAAATCTAGACATAGACAAGCATTGTCATTTCTTATCCCAAACTCATGGATGCTGCTCACAAGCTGGCCATACACCAGTAGAAATTATTTCAACGTTTTTTTGATTTCACACTTCACAGACGCTCTCCATCCAACCCGACAGAGCTTGAGATATTCTGAGAAGAAGAATGGGAAGAAATGTCCTCTCTAGATGTGCAAAGCTGGTAGAGACATCCCCAAAAAGACTTGTAGAGAAAGGGGGTTCTACAAAGTATTGACTCCGGGGGGCGCCATACAAATGCCCCTCCCCCCACACTTTTCACATATTTATTTGTATCATTTATCATTTTCCTTCCACTTCACAATTATGTGACACTTTGTGTTGGTCTATCACATAAAATCCCAATAAAATACATTTACGTTTTTGGTTGTAACATGACGAAATGTGGGAAATTTCAAGGGGTGTGAATACTTTTTCAAGGCCCTGTATATATAATGTTTGGGGGTTCTGAGTAATTTTCTAGCAAAATAAATGCTGTTTTTATGGATGTGAGAAAAGTGTCAGAATTGGCGTGGTAGGCAAGGAGTTGACCACTCAAGGACCGCGCCGATTTTTCAAACTTGTTGTTTACAAGTTAAAATCATTTTTTTTTTTTTTGCTAGAAAATTACTTAGAAACCCCCCAAACATTATATATATTTTTCAGACACCCTAGAGAATAAAATGGCGGTTGTTGCAATACTTTATGTCACACCGTATTTGTGAAGTGGTCTTACAAACGCAATTGTTTTTAAAAAAAAAAAACACTTTTTTTTTAAGGCCGTTGGGCGTTTACGTCATCCAACGTCATTGAGTCGAGTGGGGGGGGGGGCATCTTTTCTTCACTCGACTTGCAGCCTCTGAGGGGAAAAGATCGGATTGTCTCCGCCGCTACCGAAGACAGAGAGGACCGGAGCGTGTCGGGCAGGGGGTGGGGCACAAAAAGTGGTCTTGCGGTGAATTCACTGCGGACACCACTTTTAATCTTAAAGAGGACCGCCTGCCGTTTCGGAAAACACCCGCTATCTGCTGCCATAACCCCGGTATTCCAAGTCAGAGTACCGACGTACAACGATGACGGTGATTTGCGGTTTTGTGGTTAAAAGTAGGGTTGTCCCGATACCACTTTATAAAGACTGAGTACATGTACCGATACTTTTTTTTAATGTCACGTGACAGCGGCTCCTCTCCATTCATAAACTGACCCATTGTAATCACAGAAGGTTACAATGTTTCAGTTATGTGAATGGACAGAGTCAGCTGACTGTTCATATAGAAAAGGAAGGAGGAGGACATGGAGGAAGAAAGGAGGGGGACAGCAGAATGGAGGGGGACACGGAGGAATAAAGGAGGGGGACATGGAGGTAAACTGGAGTGGGACAGCAGAACGGAGGGGGACACGGAGGAATAAAGGAGGGGGACAGCAGAATGGAGGGGGACACGGAGGAATAAAAGAGGGGGACACGGAGGAATAAAGGAGGGGGACACGGAGGAATAAAGGAGGGGGACACGGAGGAATAAAGGAGGGGGACACAGAGGTAAACTGGAGTGGGACAGCAGAACGGAGGGGACTGGAGGAGGATGCGGGGACAGTCAGCGGTGATCGTGTGTGGGGGAGTTACAAGCACCGATCACCGCTGTATAGATTTCACTAAAGCAGCTGAAAGCCGGGGGGGGGGGGGAAGAAGCTTGTAACTCCCCCACTTATTGATCAGCCGCTGACTGTCCAGGTATCGGGTGAAGCATCGGGAGCATTTGCCTGAGTACAAGCACTTGGGCAAATGCTTGGTACCGGTGCCAATACTAGTATCGGTATCGGGACAACCCTAGTTAAAAGAAAATCTCATAATAATCCACTTTACAGATGATTCCAGAGATCACTAATGTTCTATGATACACGACCTACCTGCAGCTGAGACCAGAGCTCCCTCGCCTCCCGGTCCCCCGAGGATTCCTCCAGGAGGTTCAGCTGATGCTGCAGACGCTGCTGGGTATAGAACATCACCCAATCTTTATGCCAATCATTCTTCTGAAAGACAAGATCGATAGATAGATAGATAGATAGATAGATAGATAGATAGATAGATAGATAGATAGATAGATAGATAGATAGATAGATAGATCTGCCTCCCACTCCCACACGCCTATCACTTCCTCTAGAGTTCTCATATAAGAACCTCACCAGAGGGAGATATCCGCAGCACGTCGCGATATGGAAACCAAACCTGTCCACATACTGGAGCTCCGACTGTCCGGAACCTTTACCTAAAAAAATATAAAAAAAATTAAAAAAATCTTTAGAGATTCAGGAAAAAGGACTAAAGTGGAAAAAAGTAAAACAGATAGAAGCATGCTAGGTCTCTCCTGTAATAAAATCTACATACCCCCCCCCCCCTATTCACAGTCATCAATAGAATACACGCCGAGTTGCTCCAGGTAACGCCCACTGATGATGCTGACCAAAAGAAACTAATTTCAATGAATAAAAGGGGCGGGGCCAGGGACAGTCAGGCTGGGGGGGGGGAGGGGGGCAGCCCGGACTGTAGTTTCCCAGCTGCTGCAGGGTTCTGAGCTGCGAGCGTCTCTCTTACAGCCCAAAGTCAGTGCTGACAGTCCCCCCCCCCCCTGATGGATGGGAGAGGAGAGAGCTGATCGACTTCTCCTCCTCCCGCCCTCTCGTCCTGTGTCTGCCCCGCCCACGCTCCCCGGCAGTGCTGTGCTTCAGAGAAGATGAAGTGTGGGGGGGGGATTTTGTAGTCCAGCAGCCAGAGGAGGAAAGGTGCCCGGAGAGGCTTACCACCTATACTGTGAAGTGTTCCCCTCCCCCTCTTCTCCCTACTGCCTCCCAGTGAGTACTAATGGAGGAAGGATGTGAGGGGTCCTCTGTGGACTCTGATGTGAGGGGTCCTCTGTGGACTCTGATGTGAGGGGTCCTCTGTGGACTCTGATGTGAGGGGTCCTCTGTGGACTCTGATGTGAGGGGTCCTCTGTGGACTCTGATGTGAGGGGTCCTCTGTGGACTCTGATGTGAGGGGTCCTCTGTGGACTCTGATGTGAGGGGTCCTCTGTGGACTCTGATGTGAGGGTCCTCTGTGGACTCTGATGTGAGGGGTCCTCTGTGGACTCTGATGTGAGGGGTCCTCTGTGGACTCTGATGTGAGGGGTGCTCTGTGGACTCTGATGTGAGGGGTGCTCTGTGGACTCTGATGTGAGGGGTCCTCTGTGGACTCTGATGTGAGGGGTCCTCTGCGGACTCTGATGTGAGGGGTCCTCTGCGGACTCTGATGTGAGGGGTCCTCTGCGGACTCTGATGTGAGGGGTCCTCTGCGGACTCTGATGTGAGGGGTCCTCTGCGGACTCTGATGTGAGGGGTCCTCTGCGGACTCTGATGTGAGGGGTCCTCTGCGGACTCTGATGTGAGGGGTCCTCTGCGGACTCTGATGTGAGGGGTCCTCTGCGGACTCTGATGTGAGGGGTCCTCTGCGGACTCTGATGTGAGGGGTCCTCTGCGGACTCTGATGTGAGGGGTCCTCTGCGGACTCTGATGTGAGGGGTCCTCTGCGGACTCTGATGTGAGGGGTCCTCTGCGGACTCTGATGTGAGGGGTCCTCTGCGGACTCTGATGTGAGGGGTCCTCTGCGGACTCTGATGTGAGGGGTCCTCTGCGGACTCTGATGTGAGGGGTCCTCTGCGGACTCTGATGTGAGGGGTCCTCTGCGGACTCTGATGTGAGGGGTCCTCTGCGGACTCTGATGTGAGGGGTCCTCTGCGGACTCTGATGTGAGGGGTCCTCTGCGGACTCTGATGTGAGGGGTCCTCTGCGGACTCTGATGTGAGGGGTCCTCTGCGGACTCTGATGTGAGGGGTCCTCTGCGGACTCTGATGTGAGGGGTCCTCTGCGGACTCTGATGTGAGGGGTCCTCTGCGGACTCTGATGTGAGGGGTCCTCTGCGGACTCTGATGTGAGGGGTCCTCTGCGGACTCTAATGTAAGGGGTCCTCTGTGAACTCAGATGTAAGAGAGGCTTTGGTGAGCAGAGAACCCCTTACACCAGAGTGCACAGTATACCCCTTTCATCAGAGACCCCTTAACTCAGGGTCACTTCCTAACACTCCGGTTGTCACCAGAACAGGAAGTGAGGGGGGATCTCTGCAACGGGACCCAGACTGCAATGTAATGCATTGCATTGGTCATAGGCCGCCACAGTTTAGACTGAACCTATAATTACCCACAGTCCCGCTCTCTTGGGTCAGCTTGTCCCGCAGCCTCTGGTTATGGAGGTGGAGATCCGCCAGCTGCTCTCCCAGCTTTGCCGAATGTCTGAAGAGAGTAAAAAAAAAAAATTAAAAAAAGTCTTAAAAGATGATCTCCAAGCAGATGTAAAAAAGACACAAATTAATGGCGCTCTGCAATTAATAATCCATATTACATCATTAAATGTTTTTTTTTTATTTATTTTTTTTTAATGTTTTTTGGTCAGGTATCAGTCCCTGAAGTAGAGATGAGCTAATCACTGTCCAATCATAGGATGGGGGCGGGCCCAGGAGGACCTGAGCTCAACAGAAGTCAGTTTGAACGTTGTTGGCCAACCAGCCGAGGACATCTTGTGGCACAAAAAATGAACTGCAAGGGAATTCTCTATTCAAGCAAATATTGGTTTGCTTCTTTTATCTTTTTATGGGCTGTTCATTATTATCTTGTTATAGTTACAATGTATTCATTCAAATACTTTTACTGTTAGTTACAGGGAGTAATAATATTCTGTATATCATCATAACATTTAATATAACTAATAGCTTTTGCACAGGGCTGGTGCAAGGATTTTTGACACCCTAGGTGAAACCTCATCCCCCCCCCCCCTTCTTGGCCCCACCCCTGACTCCACCCCCTTTGCCATGAAAATGTATACTCCACCTTTTTAATGAAGCACCCATCAAATGCAGCCTCACCAGCACCCATCAAATGCAGGCTCACCAGTGCCCATCAATGCAGGCTACTAGTGCCCATCAAATGCAGTCTCACCAGCGCCTATCAATGCAGCTTCACCAGCGCCCATCAAATGCAGCCTCACCAGTGCCCATCAAATGCAGCCTCACCAGCGCCCATCAAGTACAGCCTCACCAGCGCCTATCGATGCAGCCTCACCAGTGCCCATCAAATGCAGCCTCACCAGCGCCTATCAATGCAGCCTCACCAGCGCCCAACAAATGCCGCCTCACCAGTGCCCATCAAATGCAGCCTCACCCGCGCCCATAAAATGCAGGCTCACCAGTGCCCATCAAATGCAGCCTCACCAGCACCCATCAAATGCAGCCTCACCAGCACCCATCAAATGCAGCCTCACCAGCGCCCATCAAATGCCGTCTCACCAGCACCAATCAATGCAGCCTCACCAGCGCACATCAATGCAGGCTACCAGTGCCCATCAAATGCAGCCTCACCAGCGCTCATCAAATGCAGCCTCACCAGCGCCCATGAAATGCAGCCTCACCAGCGCCCATGAAATGCAGCCTCACCAGCGCCCATCAAATGCAGTCCCACCAGCGCCTATCAAATTCAGTCTCACCAGCGCCCATCAAATGCAGTCTCACCAGCGCCCATCAAATGCAGCCTCACCAGCGCCCATCAAATGCAGGCTCACCAGTGCCCATCAATGCAGGCTACTAGTGCCCATCAAATGCAGCCTCACCAGCGCCTATCAATGCAGCCTCACCAGTGCCCATCAAATGCAGCCTCACCAGCGCACATCAAATGCAGGCTCACCAGTGCCCATCAATGCAGGCTACCAGTGCCCATCAATGCAGGCTACCAGTGCCCATCAATGCAGGCTACCAGTGCCCATCAAACGCAGCCTCACCAGCGCTCATCAAATGCAGCCTCACCAGCGCCCATGAAATGCAGCCTCACCAGCGCCCATCAAATGCAGTCCCATCAGCGCCCATCAAATTCAGTCTCACCAGCGCCCATCAAATGCAGTCTCACCAGCGCCCATCAAATGCAGCCTCACCAGCACCCATCAAATGCAGCCTCACCAGCGCCCATCAAATGCAGGCTCACCAGTGCCCATCAATGCAGGCTACTAGTGCCCATCAAATACAGCCTCACCAGCGCCTATCAATGCAGCCTCACCAGTGCCCATCAAATGCAGCCTCACCAGTGCCCATCAATGCAGGCTACCAGTGCCCATCAATGCAGGCTACCAGTGCCCATCAAATGCAGCCTCACCAGCGCCCATCAAGTACAGCCTCACCAGCGCCTATCGATGCAGCCTCACCAGTGCCCATCAAATGCAGCCTCACCAGCGCCTATCAATGCAGCCTCACCAGCGCCCAACAAATGCCGCCTCACCAGTGCCCATCAAATGCAGCCTCACCAGCACCCATCAAATGCAGCCTCACCAGCGCCCATCAAATGCAGCCTCACCAGCGCCCATCAAATGCCGTCTCACCAGCACCAATCAATGCAGCCTCACCAGCGTCCATCATATGCAGTCTCACCAGCGCCCATCAAATGCAGCCTCACCAGCGCTCATCAAATGCAGCCTCACCAGCGCCCATCAAATTCAGCCTCACCAGCGCCCATCAAATGCAGCCTCACCAGCGCCCATCAATGCAGGCTACCAGTGCCCATCAAATGCAGCCTCACCAGTGCCCATCAAATGCAGCCTCACCAGCACCCATTATTAATGTTTGCTTGCTTCCATTCATTAGAGAGTCGGGACACAGACACAGTCCTCTGCCTTCTGATGCTGAGACTTAGTTGCTTGCTGCAGAGAGAAGAGAGTAGGAACACCAGTGGCCGGGTGCCCTAGGCAGCAATGTGCCCTAGGTGGCTGCCTAGTTTGCCTAGTGGAAGAACCGGCCCTGCTTTTGCAACAACTTCTTGTAGCAAATTTTCCTTAAGAAAAAAAAAAAAAAAAACACATCTGCCTTTGCGGTGGCCGACCATCTACCTGTTGAGACTTCTGAAGTCCATATGTTCCATCACTAGCAGAGCGCCCCCTGATGACTGCTCTATAACCTTCATGGGTTTGGGGACCCGGACGGTTCCTGTCTGCAGGATAGCTTGCAGGCTCGCCATTTCTCCTTCGAACATCCTCCTCGCCTAAGAAAAGACACACGTAAGAGGTCTATCCAACCAATCTGTATCCAATCTGGCATGTCCTTGCACACAATAGTCGATGGTCGACCTGAAGAAGATCGTACAATCAGATATGAGCCCAACCCCTTCACTGCCAGAGACGCTTTTACACACAAAATCACTTAGGCCTGAAGATTATGTGAAACCCCCAAACATATTTTTTGAAAGTAGACACCCTGGAGAGAGTAGAGTTATACCGATACCAGTGTCAGTATTGGTGCCGATACTAAGCATTTGTACGAGTATGCAGGGCTTTTCCAGCGGGAACTGGATGTAGCGTGTGCTGTTGGATCTATTGTTGCTGGAGAAATCTATTGTTAATCCGGGGGATTTTATGCTGCTGGGGGGGGGGGGGGGCAGTTGTTGATGGGAGAGATCTATTGTTGAGGGAAAGGTCTATTATTGCTGGCTTCGGGGAGATCTATTGTTGCTGTTGGAGTCTTTTGTTGCTAGGGTGGATCCACAGTATTGTTGCTGGGGGGTATTTTGTTGTGGGGGGTCATTTGTTACTGGGGGAGTCTATTGTAGCTTTTGGGGTCTATGGTTGTTAGGGGGTTTCTATTGTTGTTGGCGATTTATTGTTGCTGGGGAGAGCTATTGTTGCTGGGGAATCTATGTTGTGGGGGGTAATCTATTGTTGGTAGGGATGACCATATGTTGCTAGGGGTCAGTGGTGGCTGGTGTTTTTTTGTCTGGAGGAGCGGCAAACAACACCCCCCCCCCCCCCCCGTGGCACCTCAACCCCCCCCCAATTAAACCCCCCCCCCGCTCTCTGCTTGTGGACCGACAGTTACCCCATCTAGGTGGCGGGCATCGGCAGGGATTGGGCATTGGCCGGCATCCGGAGGAGTGGCGGGGATCAGGGCACCAAGCAGCAGCAGGGATTGGCATCCGAGGAGTAGCAGGGATCCGGCATCCGTGGAGCGGCGGGGATCGGGCATCTGGGGAGGGGCGGGGATCGGGCATCCGGGGAGCGGCGGGGATCGGGCATCCGGGGAGCTGCGGGGATCGGGGCACCAGGCTCTGCGCCCCATGCCCACCCTATTTTGAAGTCTATTAGAGCCTCTGGCTCTAATCAGTGCTTCAAAAAACACCCGCTCACCCCCGCCATAGGAATTCATGCACCCGGCGTCCTGAAAGGAGACGGGCACAAGGATATGGGCGGGTGGCGGAGCATGGATGGGGGGTGCTCTGAGGATCTTGAAGAGAAACCCCACACACCAAAATGGAAAATAAAAACTGCGTGGGGTCCCCCCTATGAACATACCAGACACTTCAGTCTGGTATGGATTTTTGAGGGGAAACCTCACAGCAAAAAAAAAAGGGCTTGGGGTCACCCCCACAATCCATACTCATTCCCTAATCCGAGCATGCAGCCCCGCAGGTCAGGAAGCAAATGAGCGCCCCCCCCCTTCCTCCTGGACCATACCAGTACACACGCTCTCAACATGGGGGGCAGTGGGTGCTTTGGGCCGGCCCCATTGGCTATATAAGAACCGGCAAAGAGCGAAGCTGGCACAAAGATGGGAGACACCATCTGAGGAGGGCCGGGTCGGCGGCGGAGAAGACCAGAGAGAGAAGACCAGAGGAAAAAAGAGGGAGAAGACCAGAGGAAGAAGACCGGAGGAAAAAGACCAAAGGAAAAAGACCAGAGGAAAAAGAGGGAGAAGACCAGAGGAAAAAGACCAGAAGGAGAAGACCAGAGAGAGAAGACCAGAGGGAAAAAAACAGATGAAAAAGACCAGAGGAAGAAGACCAGAGGAAGAAGACCAGAGGAAGAAGACCAGAGGAAGAAGAAGACCGGAGGGAGAAGACCGGAGAAAAAAGACCAGAGGGAGAAGACCAGAGGGAGAAGACCAGAGGGAGAAGACCAGAGGGAAAAAGTCCAGAGGGAGAAGACCAGAGGAAAAAGACCAGAGGAAAAAGACCAGAGGAAAAAGACCAGAGGAAAAAGACCAGAGGGAGAAGACCAGAGGAAGAAGACCAGAGGAGGGAGAAGACCAGAGGAAAAAGACCAGAGTAGGAAGACCAGAGGAAGAAGACCAGAGGAAGAAGACCAGAGGAAAAAGACCAGAGGAAAAAGACCAGAGGAAAAAGACCAGAGGAAAAAGACCAGAGGAAAAAGAGGGAGAAGACCAGAGGAGGGAGAAGACCAGAGGAGGGAGAAGACCAGAGGAGGGAGAAGACCAGAGGAGGGAGAAGACCAGAGGAGGGAGAAGACCAGAGGAGTGAGAAGACCAGAGGAGTGAGAAGACCAGAGGAGGGAGAAGACCAGAGGAAAAAGACCGGAGGGAGAGAAGATCGGAGGGAGAAGACCGGAAGGAGAAGACCAAAGGAAGATTTTTTAATAAAAGGACTTGTCAAAACCATCTCTTGTTTTTATTTACACTACACTGCTTTTTTTGGGGGGTGAATGGATAGGGGTACAATGTACCCCATACTCATTCACATAAGGGGGGGTGGGATCTGGAGGGCCCCTTTTTAAAGGGGGCTTCTAGATTCCAATAAGCCACCCGCTCACAGACATCAACAACCACAGCCCTGGGCTGTCAGGAAGAGGCCCTTGTCCCCATCAACATCAGCATAGCCCCCCCCCCCCCCGCTCCGAAGCACACCCCCTATGTTGAGGGCATGTGGCCTGGTATGATCCAGGAAAAGTGGGGCGCTCCATTCAACCCCCCCTTTCCTGACCTGCTGGGCTATATTCTTGGAGAAGGGTCTGGTACGCATTTTGGAGGGGACCCCCACGCTGTTTTTTTTTTGGCATGGGATTTCCCCTTAAAACCCATACCAGATCGAAGGGTCTGGTATGGTCTTTGGGAGCGGGAGACCCCATGCAGTTTTCTTTTTCATTTTGGAGTGGGGTTCCCGTTCAAGATCCATACCAGACTCAAAGGGCCTGGTATGGATATTGGGGGGGGCCCCACACAGTTTTTTTTTCTTCTTTTCCATTTTGGCGTGGGGTTCCCCTTCAAGATCCTCAGAGCACAAGTTGCACCACAAGTCAGATCATCATGATCTGACCTCGGATGTGACTTCAAATCAATGGGCTGAAAGTCGGATCAGTAGACGGCTTTCATAGGGAACCATTGATTTTTGAATAGAGGCAGAGAAACGTCGCTAAAAGCTAACTCGGCTAAACGCGCATTACCGTCAACGCAAAAAGTTACTAAATCGGTAGAGGCTTTGCAGCTCATTTTTTCTCTAACGCCCCGTACATGAGGCCTAGGTGAAGAATTCTAACAAACACTTCAACTCACATCATAAACAATGTAACAACATTGTTACAGAATTCCAACTGGAAACATTGTAATTACCACTTGCCGGGAGTGTGCCCGCGGGTTGGGCGGACCCGATGTCGGCCGGCGACCCGCGATCGTCTAGTACAGAGGCAGAACGGGGATCTGACACTGTAAACAAGCGGATCACCGTTCTGACAGGAGACATGACAGAGATCTACTGTTCCCAGTGATCAGGAACAGCGATCTCTGTCATGTCCCTGGCAGCCCATCCCCCCTACAGTTAGAACACACCTCCCTAGGGAACACACTTAACCCCTTGATCGCCCCCCCTAGTGTTAACCTCTTCCCTGCCAATGTCATTTTTACATTGATCAGTGCATTTTTATAGCACCGATCAATGTAATAATGTCACTGGTCCCCAAAAAGTGTAATTTGGGGTCAGATTTGTTCGCCACATTGTCCCACTAAAAATCGCAGATCGCCGCCCTTACTAGTAAAAACAATTGAAAAAAAAAAAAGTCCATAAATCTACCCCATAGTTTGTAGACGCAATAACTTTTGCGCAAACCAATCAATATACGCCTATTGCGTTTTTTTTACCAAAAATATGTAGAATACATATCGGCCTAAACTGAGGAATAAATTTGTTTTTTATTTTTTTTATATATATATTTTTGGATATGTATTATAGCAAAAAGTAAAAAAAAAAATTTTTTTCAAAATTGTCCCTCTTTGTTTTTTAGCGCAAAAAATAAAAAACCGCAAAGAGGATCAAATACCACCAAAATAAATCTCTATTTGTGGGGGAAAAAGGCTTCAATTTGGTTCGGGTACAACGTCGCAAAGACCGGGCAATTGTCAGATAAAGCGACGCAGTGCCGTAACGTAAAAAATGGCCTGGTCATTAAGGGGACAAATTCTTCCCGGGGCTGAAGTTGTTAAGTATAAAAATAATGAAACATTTCAGGAATCAATACTGACATTAGAAGAAGATCACGTAAACAATGATTTAATAGAACCCCGTCAAAATTTTATTCGATGGACCCCCCCCCCCCTCCCCGGTGACCCTCCCGGGGACAAATAAATAATCAGCATGTGCAGACGTGGGATTATCACAAAAAAACTGATGACATCAATAATTAGTGACGACTGTCGGCACTCCTAAGAATAATCGTTAATAAGAGAAGGTGGCACCTCAGCCTTGTGGTTGGTCTTGACATAGAGGCGGCCCAGGTTAGTGTCATAGCTCTGCCCCTGACTGATGCAGCCTCCTCCCGAGTGACCAGCCAGCTTCACCTGGGAGCAGCTCAACTCCTTCTTCAGCAGAGCCTCCATCTTAGCTAAGGGCAGTGACGTTCGGGGAAGGGGCGGAAGTGATGTCACCAAGAGGCCAGAAGGGCGGAAGTAATGTCACCAAGAGGGCGGAAGTGATGCTTCATATGCCTGGTCACCCGAGACTCCATCTTAACTGAGGGCAGTCCAGGAAGTCAGCAGAGACGTAAGGCGTAGTTTACGCTAAAGTGCTAGAGGTGATTGCAGCCGTATTAGTGCACTTGCAACAAGAACAATTGAGTCTTTTCTGTGATAATTTTTCTTATTTGCATCAACTTTTTGTTGCACAAAGTTGTAGCAGAATGTTAATAAGACAAACAAATGGGGGCCACAGCCTTGTGCAATGCACAGTTGTGCAGCCTTTAACCACTTGCTGTCCGCCCCCATAGCAGTTTTATGTCTACAGAGCGGCAGCTGTGTGCAGGATCACGTATATATATATATCTGCCCAGGTAGGGGGCATGCATGTGCGCCGCCTAGGGTTGCCACCTCATCCCTTTAAACCTGAACACCATATTAATGACACGGGTTCTGAGGCTAAAGTGTAAGTAAACCCTCCTGTTGTTTTCAGCCAAGGAAGCCGCCATCTTTGCCTCTGTTTAATCTACAACTGCCATGATGCTGCACATGTGATCAATTATGACACCAGCCATTGGATGGTTTGACAGTTTGGTTGGGAACACAACCAATGGGAGTGCTTCATTTCCGGCACATGCCGGAAATTAAACTGTTTTATGGCTGGGTTTACTACCGCTTTAAAAAACCGCCAGTGGTGGTCACACCCAGTGGCGTCTCCAGCTTTCATATTTAGGGGTGGCACATGGGGGGACAGGGACAAAAGTAGGGGGGCAACTATAAAATGCAATTATATATATATCCTGGGGCCCTTTACTACGATCCCACAACGGGCCCTTTCACATGTTCTGCAGTGAGCTCCCTTCCTACTGTATTGGGGCCCCCCAGGGTGACAGAGAACAAGAGATATATGTCACCAGCATACCAAGAAAATATAAGGGTCCAAAGCAGTGGGAGAACTATCAGGGTTGCAAAGGTTGTCTTGCCACTGGGCCCTGGTGTTCTGCCACTGTGGGGTCCCCCAGCCTCCTCTTGCTGTCCTGCCCCTGCTATTGACTGCTCTGGTCTGGCATCTCTTGGAATTTACAGGCTGGTTCTCCTGTCCTAAGGATGGGAGAAATCAGTCTGTTTTTTCAGTAACTGAGAGTCCTGGTGGAGTCCTTCCTGCAACTCGCTCTTCTCTCTGCCAATCAGGATGCAGGGGAAGGAGCAGATCGGGTGGCCCTGGTTGTGTGAGCGCTCACATTATGCAGTGTCAGCGAGCAGAGGGAGGGGGGAGGAATCACCCGCAGGAGCTGACTGGGGACTCTCTCCCTCTTAGACATTGTAAAAAAAATAAAAACATTTTTTAATTGGGGGGGGGGGGGGGGCACATGGTGGGGCACAGCATAATGTTGGGGGGTCAGGGCCACCTAGTGATGCCATTGGCCACACCTCCCAACATTTTGAGATGGGAATGAGGGACACCTACTAGCAAATGTATGTAGGTGTAGTACTACCCCCCGAAGGAGCTGCTGATAAATGTTCAATTCTGCACCCTGCCTCTCAACCCCAAGAACAGTCTGGACCCCTCTGGCACACCTGTATGGTAATATGAGTGTGGGACCCAGCAGTAAAGAGAAACACAGCATGTTTCTCATCATGCCCCGGGACTGTGACGTCATAAGGGGGCGGGGTCACCGGGTGACATCACCCGGTGGCCACGCCCCATGCCTATATAATTGGTTGCGCACCTCGCTCACGGCATTACAGCGAGAGGGAGCGTCGTGTCAACATCTCTGGAAGAGAAGAGGGAAGAAGACATCTCAGAAGACAGGGCTCCTCCGCTAGCAAAAGAGTGGCAAAAGAGCAGAAGATAGCGGAGGAGCCCAGCAGAAGGAAGAAGGCACCGGAGAAGGACCAGAGAGTGCGGAGACAACACCGGAGAGAGGGAGAAGAGGCCTGAGAGACCCCCGAAGTCGGCAGGAGACCCCCGAAGTCGGCAGAAGACCCCCGAAGTCGTAAGAAGATGCCTGGAGCTAATAAATTACTTTTAAAACCTGTGTAGTGTGTTTTTTTTATTGACACTTTTTTTTCCCCAGGTGAATGGGTAGGGGTACGATGTACCCCATACTCATTCACATAGGGTGGGGGGCCAGGATCTGGGGGCCCCCTTATTAAAGAGGGCTCCCGGATTCCGATAAGCCCCCCGCCCGCAGACCCCCACAACCAACGGCCAGGGTTGTGGGGAAGAGGCCCTTGTCCTCATCAACATGGGGACGAGGTGCTTTGGGGTGGGGGGGGACCGCAGAAATTACCATCTGATGCTCAGTCTGTTCTTAGTACACCTGTTGAGACTCATGCATCTCTACACATCCTCTCTAGATATGTTCATGGACACATCCAGACCACAGACCAGATGCCCCCCTGCAGTCCGTGCTGTGCGTCCTGACCTTTCCTGCTGCGGTTTCTGGTTGCCACGCCCCCTCATTCCCCAAACTGGCATTGCTCACTGCCGCCACCTTGACACCCAGTGTTTTGGTGACCCAGTCCAGTCGAGTGGTAAGTATAAGGTCGTTGTTTCATTGACCTCTCTTGCCAACCATCGCTTCTACCCCGATTTATTTCGTTATTTACACACCCTTACCATTTTTAACACTTTCTGTTATAGACACATCAATTATGCATCGGCCCCTGATGAGCGAGAAGAGACCCGCGAAACGCGTAGGGGCACCATCGATGCCACCTGTATGCCCATACTGTTGGGTATCCGAAGTTGGTCATATCATGGTCATATACTGCTTCAATTCATGCATGTGTATTTTATATTTCAGACGATGTATGTGTATCTATTGGTTTTCAGCAATTTATTATGTATATGGCCTTTTTTATGGACGTACAAATTAAGTGTAATGAATTGTAGTTGTTTTTTTACTTTATGCTATAAACTAGGCCACTATGCCGGGCAACGCACAATTATTGCTGTTCCCTATTTGTTTATATAGCATTTTGTGATCAATAAAAATTTTTTATTGCATTTATTGTGAAAATGTGCCAAATCTCGCCCACCTCATTTAAAGTCCCAGGGCTAGCTTTCCCTCTTTTTGCACTATATTTAGGGATGGAGGTGTTTTTGTTTTTTTTTTGTTCCACTGGGTATGCACACCACATTTGGGCTTCCTAGCTCCAAGTGGCCCCGAAATACGGGGCCCCAAATTCGGTTCAGAAAATGTCATTCTCTGCTGCAGAAAAGTGCTTGCCTCCAGTATAAGCCGAGGGGGGCACAAAAAAATGTTCTGAAAAACTCGGCTTATACTCGAGTATATAATACGGTATCCTTGATATCCCCCTCTTTTTACCTGTTGCCGTGCAGAGCTGCCCCAGCGGGAGTTCTCTTCAGATCTAATTGGTCGGGGTAATGCCTCTATTAAATGTTTCAGCTGGGAATATCGCCACCTATCTATCACCATTAAATTCTTTTTATATTTTAAATCCTCAAAAGTGCGGCTGCCGCCAATACAAGTAAATAAAAATAAAAAATAAATAAAGAGAAATATCTCATAGTTTGTAGACGCAATAAGTTTTGTGCAAACCAATCAATATACACTTATTGGGATTTTTTTTATTTTTTTACCAAAAATATATGTCGCAGAATACACATTGGCCTAAATTTATGAAGACATTTGTTTTTTTTGTTTTTTTTTAATTTTTTTTATTGGATGTTTATAGCAGAAAGTAAAAAAAAAATGTTTTTTTTTTTTTTTTTTTTTTTTAAATTGTCTTTTTTTGTTTATAGCGCAGCAAATAAAAAATTAAAAGAGGTGATCAAATACCACAAAAATAAAGTTCTATTTGTGGGGAAAAAAAGGACATACATTTTATTTGGGTACAGCGTCGCGCGACCGCGCAATTGTCAGCTAACCACTTGCCGTCATTACACTGCGGCAGTAGGAGTACGTCGCTTCGTGCAATAGATACAGTGGGCGCGCGCGCTCCTTCGGCGCGCCGCCGGAGCCGATGCGCATGGCCGGCAGCCGCGATCGCTCCACAGAGAGTCAATGTAAACAAACAGATCCCCGCTCTGACAGGGGAGGAGAGAGAGGTCTGCTGTTCCTAGTGATTAGGAACAACGATCTCTCTCCTCCTCCAGTCAGTCCCCTCCCCCCCACAGTTAGAATCACCTCCCAGGGAACACATTTAACCCCTTGATCGCCCCCTAGATTTAACTCCTTTCCTGCCAGTGACATTTACACAGTAATCAGTGCATTTTTATAGCACTGATCGCTGTATAAATGTCAGTGGTCCCAAAAAAGTGTCAAAAGTGTCCGATTTGTCCGCCGCAATGTCACAGTCCCGCTAAAAAATTGCTGATCACCACCAATACTAGTAAAAAAAAAAAAAAAAAAAAAAACAATTAAAATAAAAAATGCCATAAATCTTTTCCATAGTTTTGCAATTTTTTATCAAAAATATGTAGAAGAATACATATCGGCCTAAACTGATGAAGAAACTCGTTTTTTTACAGTTTTTTTTAGATATTTATTATAGCAAAAAGTAAAAAATATTGTTTTTTTTTTTTCAAAATTGTTGTTTTTTTTTTTTTTTTTTTGTTTATAACGCAAAAAATAAAAAACGTGAGGTGATCAAATACCACTAAAAGAAATCTCTATTTGTGGGGAAAAAAGAACATGAATTTTGTTTGGGTACAACGTCGCACGACTGCACAATTGTCAGTTAAACCATGCGGTGCCGTATCGCAGAAAAATGGCCTGGTCATAAAGGGGGGGGGGTAAATCTTCCAGAGGTCAAGTGGCTAAAACAGGCAGTGAGAAGGCGACAAAACGCCACCCAACCACCGATCAAAAATGCCTCCGAGTGCCCCGCGCATGCGCAGTGCGATCTCCTGTTGCTGCGGATGAGCACAAAGGTTATGTATAGATTGGATTTTTTTTTTGATAAAGGTAAATTAACCCTTTAAACGAACTGGAATTTTAGAAAGACGTTTCATCATTCTGAGACAAATATTTCTTCCATAAAAAAAGAAATTAAACTAAAAGATGAAATAAATAACAAAGATGGTAGGATCCCATAATCAGTGGAACCTCGGATTACGAGTATAATCCGTTGCAGGAGAATGCTCGTAATCCAAAGTACTCGCAAATCAAAGCGAGTTTTCCCATTGAAGTCAATGGAAACGAAAATAATTTGTTCCGCATTGACTTCAATGGGATGCAATACCGCATGCAACCAGAGGCAGAGGGGGGGCGCCGGAGAGCCTCGGAAACTGCCGAAAAGCCCCGAGGACCCTTCGGCTGACCTCGGCAAACCTCAGAAAGACTTCCCACCCGAGATTCGCCGAGGTCAGCCGAAGTGTCCTCGGGGCTTTCCGTGAATTTCCGAACAGCTGCGATTGGCGACGTTTGGCTCTGCTCGGCTCCAGCGCCCCCCTCCCACCTCAGGCCAAACGCAGTACTGCACACCACTTTGGCCTGAATCGCGCTCGTTTTGCGAGACAACACTCCCAAACCGAGTTACGATTTTTAAAAATAAAGCGCTCGTATTGCGAAGCGCTCGTTAACTGCGTTACTCGCAATCCGAGGTTCCACTGTATACCATAAATAATAATTCCCTCTCGGAAGGTTCCAGTCATCCCGGCACAAGGAGACACAGATTTCCAGGTATAAAGTGAAGACTTTTATTAAAAGAAGGGGAGTAAAAATCAGAAACACGAGATCAGATTTCTATATCACTCATTATTTTAGAGCAGGGAAAGATCCTGCGGACAGGAAACAGGAAATTAGGGGAAATCTCTCCAGATTGAGGCAGTAGCTGAGAGAGCAGAGCTCTCCCTCCAGCAGCTGAAAGCTGGTCTCTCTCCCCCTCTGCCTGCTACCAGCTTTTAGCTGCTGGAGAAAGAGACACACAGAGCACAACATACAGGGATATACAATGTAATACTGACACATAATCACACACATAGGTTGGACTTGATGGACTTGTGTCTTTTTTCGACCTCACCTTCTATGTAACTATGTAACAGACACAGCCCTGTAATTGTCGTCCCTCACTGATCCCCCCTCCCTGTGCCTATCCCCCCTCCCTATGCGGATCCCCCCTCCCTATGCGGATCCCCCCTCAATGTGCCGATCCCCCTCCCAGTGCCGATCCCTCCTCCCTGTGCCGATCCCCCCTCCCTGTGCCGATCCCCCCTCCCTATGCGGATCCCCCTCCCTATGCGAATCCCCCCTCCCAGTGCCGATCCCCGCTCCCTGTGCGGATCCCCCCTCCCTATGCGGATCCCCCCTCCCAGTGCCGATCCCCCCTCCCTGTGCGGATCCCCCCTCCCTGTGCCGATCCCCCTACCTGTGCTGATCCCCCCTCCCTATGCAGATCCCCCCTCCCAGTGCGGATCCCCCCTCCCTGTGCGGATCCCCCCTCCCTGTGCGGATCCCCCCTCCCTGTGCCGACCCCCCCTCCCTGTGCGGATCCCCCCTCCCTATGCGGATCCCCCCTCAATGTGCCGATCCCCCCATCCCAGTGCCGATCCCCCCTCCCTGTGCCGATCCCCCCTCCCTGTGCCGATCCCCTCTCCCTGTGCCGATCCCCCCTCCCTATGCGGATCCCCCTCCCTATGCGAATCCCCCCTCCCAGTCCCGATCCCCTCTCCCTGTGCGGATCCCCCCTCCCTATGCGGATCCCCCCTCCCAGTGCCGATCCCCCCTCCCTGTGCGGATCCCCCCTCCCTGTGCCGATCCCCTCTCCCTATGCAGATCCCCCCTCCCAGTGCGGATCCCCCCTCCCTGTGCGGATCCCCCCTCCCTGTGCCGCCCCCCCCTCCCAGTGCCGAACCCCCCTCCCTGTGCGGATCCCCCCTCCCTGTGCCGATCCCCTCTCCCTGTGCCGATCCCCCCTCCCTGTGCGGATCCCCCCTCCCTGTGCCGATCCCCTCTCCCTGTGCCGATCCCCCCTCCCTATGCGGATCCCCCTCCCTATGCGAATCCCCCCTCCCAGTGCCGATCCCCTCTCCCTGTGCGGATCCCCCCTCCCTATGCGGATCCCCCCTCCCAGTGCCGATCCCCCCTCCCTGTGCGGATCCCCCCTCCCTGTGCCGATCCCCTCTCCCTATGCAGATCCCCCCTCCCAGTGCGGATCCCCCCTCCCTGTGCGGATCCCCCCTCCCTGTGCCGCCCCCCCCTCCCAGTGCCGAACCCCCCTCCCTGTGCGGATCCCCCCTCCCTGTGCCGATCCCCTCTCCCTATGCAGATCCCCCCTCCCTGTGCGGATCCCCCCTCCCTGTGCCGATCCCCTCTCCCTGTGCTGATCCCCCCTCTCAGTGCGGATCCCCCCTCCCTGTGCGGATCCCCCCTCCCTGTGAGGATCCCCCCTCCCTGTGCCGATCCCCTCTCCCTATGCAGATCCCCCCTCCCAGTGCGGATCCCCCCTCCCTGTGCGGATCCCCCCTCCCTGTGCCGCCCCCCCCTCCCAGTGCCGATCCCCCCTCCCTGTGCGGATCCCCCCTCCCTGTGCCGATCCCCCCTCCCTGTGCCGATCCCCCCTCCCTGTGCCGATCCCACCTCCCTGTGCCGATCCCCCCTCCCAGTGCCGATCCCCCCTCCCTGTGCCGATCCCACCTCCCTGTGCCGATCCCCCCTCCCAGTGCCGATCCCCCCTCCCTGTGCTGGCTCTAATGTTATCGTTGCTCGGTGAGTTTGTTACCTTTGTAACTTTGTTTCTCTCCCTCATCTTTCCTGTATCTCTGATCCCGGAGCTCCAATTGCCCAGCCTGTATATTTTTTGTCCCCCCCCCCCCCCCCCGGGTTGTCTGTACGGGACCCCACCATTTCTATCAGCAGCCCTGCATGTCTCCTCACTAGCAAAAGCCCCTCCCCCCCACACTGTTAGTAAGCACTGACTAGGCACACAGTTAACCCTTTAATCGCCCCTGATGTTAACCACTTCCCAGCCAGTGTCATTAGTACAGTGACAGTGCATATTTGTAGCACTGATCACTGCATTGGTGTTGCTGGTCCCCAAAAATTGTCAAAAGAGTCAGTTAGTGTCCGATTTCTCTGCCGCAATATCGCAATCATGCTATAAGTCACTGACCACCGCCATTACTAGTAAAACAAAAAGAAATAAATAAATAAAAATTCCATAAATCTATCCCATAGTTTGTAGAAGCGATACATTTTGTGCAAACCAATCAATAGACGCTTATTGGGATTTTTTTACCAAAAACATACATATTGGGCTAAATTGATGAAGAGATATATATATTTTTTTTTTTTTGAATTCTGTATTTTTTTTTTGTTTATAGCGCAAGAAAATAAAAACCGCAGAGGTGAACAAATAGTACCAAAAGAAATCTCTATTTGTGGGGAAAAAAAAGACGTTAATTTTTTTTGGGTGCAACGTCACACGACCGCGCAATTGTCAGTTAAAGTAACGCAGTGCCGTATCGCAAAAAATGGCCTGGTCAGGAAGGGTAGTAAATCTTACGGAGGTCAAGTGGTTCATTTCGGATTAATTTGTTAGCCCCGGAAGGATTTACCCCCCTAATGACCAGGCCATCTCTGCGTTAATTTAACCGACAATTGCGCGGTCGTGTGACGTTGTACCCAAACAAAATTGATGTTCTTTTCCCCCCACAAATAGAGATTTCTTTTGGTGGTATTTTATCACCTCTGCAATTTTTAATTTTTTTTGCGCTATAAACAAAAAAAGAGCAACAATTGTAAAAAAAACACAAAAAAACAATATTTTTTACTTTTTGCTATAAAACATCCAATAAAAAATGTTTTGAAGCCAATACGTATTCTGCTACATATTTTTGGTAAAAAAAAAAAAATCCCAATAAGGGTGTATTGATTGTAGATGCGATAACTTTTGCGCAAACCAAAGTAGGGGGAAAAATGTAGGTACTTTTTCTTATTATTGGTTTTATTGGTAATGGCGGCGATTTGCGATTTTTAGCGGGACTGCGACATTGCTGCGGACAAATCTGACACTAACTGACACTTTTTGGTCACCAGTGACGCCAATACAGTGATCAGTGCTAAAAAAAAAAAATGCATTGATTACTGTATAAATGGCACAGGCAGGGAAGGGGGTTAACACTAGGGGGCGATCAAGGGGTTCAGTGTTCCCTAGGGAGGTGTTTTTAACTGTCAGGGGGACGGACTGACTGGGAGAAGAGAGAGATCGCTGTTCCTGATCAGTAGGAACAGCAGATCTCTCTCTCCTCCCCTGTCAGAACGGGGATCTGCCTCGTTTACATTGACAGATCCCTGTTCTGCCTCTGTGGAGTGATCGCAGGTGGCCGGCGGACATGGCGGTCGCTGGCCACGCACATCGGCTCCTGCGTCGCGTTTGCGCCCCCCTGTATCTATTACAGGAAACGACACACAGTTACGTCGTTTTCCGCAATAGAACCGACCTGCCGCCGTAGATATACAGTGGCTGGTTGGCAAGTGGTTAAATTAATCATTTATATTTGTTATGTTAGAATGATTCATTTTCAGAATTTGTTTTGGATATTTGGATTTTGTTTTATATATTCGGATTCGGTTATTATATTCGCCATTTTCTAATTAATAAGAATTTTGGAAGACTGCTATATTCATTCTATTCTATTCTATTTTGTTCTATTCGATTCTTTTCTATTGATCTCTTATTTCACTTTTATACCTTACTTTACTTGTTGCAAAATGTTTCCATTTCATATTCAAATTCTTTTTCTAATTCGAATTCATTATCAAATATATAGAATTCATTATTTAGTTACGTTAGTTAAAATCCCCATAATTTATTTCGGATTCGTTGAAATTCGTTACTATGGTCATTCAGAAATTCGGATACATCTGAATCTCCAAAAAGAAAAATGTATCCGAATTTCGATTCGTAGCGAAACAAATTGCACATGTCTAGTTAGTAGAAGTATCAGCTTGTTATGCGGACCCAGGCCTTGCCCCCCATTACATAGAGCGCACCATGGAGGGGCTCCTTGAAGGTGGTGGTGAAGGTGTATAAATGTCTGATAGGGTCACCCAACTCATAAAAGGACAGCTGGCCGGCCTCGTAATCCAGACAGACCCGGAACTTCCGACCTGAGATTTTCCCATCTAGCGGGATGTCTCTACCCTGGTGCCTCACGGCGTGATTCCCGTAAAGCGTGCGCAAACACCAGGACTTGTCGTTATCTCCAATGGCTGATTCGGCGCCTTCTCTTCCAACACTGGGATATGTTATTCCGAACCTCCAACCCCCCGACTCACTCGTCAGAACTTCCCAATAATGTCTGCCCGAGCTGAAGCTTTGCTTGGTTACAACTTGGCACTTCTGAAATCTCACGGGCGTCTCCGGGCGATCTTCCTCTTGCTTGGTTAAGATGGCGCCTTTCAAGTCGGCTGAGATTTTTACATTATTGGCCGCCGTGGCCTCGTCCAGGAGAAGACCCAAGGCTTCTTGAGAGTGCAGTCTTCCTTTTATAACCGTAACAATGTCAGATAGGCCTACGAGTAACATCTCGGAGATCCTATCCTCGTCCAGATGACCTTCATCGTGGATCTGTTGCTCGTTTCTCTCTCTGTCCTCCGGGTCTTCTTCCTCACCATAGTCAGTGAGTTGCTCCTCTAAGATTGTTATTGAATCTTTCTTGGTACATAGCTCCTCAATAAATGTCATGTTTCTACACAGCTCGTCCTTCTCTGCTTCCACCTGCTGGATCTGACCAGAGACCAACATCATAATCTTCTCTTCATGTCCAAAGATCTCACTCAGGACTCTCGTTTCCAGATCTCCCAGCTGCCTTGAAATGTCTTTGAATAAGGCAGAGACCCTCTTCATTTCACCGGCTGTTTTTCCTTGGACCTCCCTCTTGCGTTCCTGGAGTTCCTCGAGTCTTTCCTCCATTTCTGCTTTTCTTGAGGTCAGCTTCTCCAGGATATTCCTTAGTGTCGTCTTCTTTTTCTCCGATGCTTCGTCTATCCGTTCCACCTGGTGTCCTCTGTGTTGCCCAGTAAGGCAGGCGGCACAGATACAGACGGAGTCATCGGTACAATAATATTTAAGGATCTTTTTGTGGACGGGGCAATTTTTGGCCTTCAGGCCTACGGAAGGCTCTGCCAAAGTATGTTCTGGTGCCTTGCTGTGGATAGTAAGGTGGGTCTCGCACAGCAAAGCATCGCAGTGCAGGCAAGATTTAACAGCAGGTACCTGAGAGTCAGTGCAGAACGTGCAGAACATCCCAGAGTGGTCTTCAGCTGGCTGAGCAGACAGGAAACGTTCTGCTATGTTACGGAGAGTTATGTTCCGGTACAGAGCGGAGCGATCCAGGAACTCCTGTCTGCAGTCCGGGCAAGTGTAAACCCCGGAGCTCTCCTGAGTATCCAGAACCAGATCTATGCAGACCTGGCAGAAGTTGTGTCCACATCTCAGCGTTACAGGATCCATATAAACCTCCAGACAGATGGAGCAGTGCAGCTCTTCTCTCAGCTCTGCAGACGCCATTTTTGCTGTAATTGACTGAGAACGAAAGTGAAAGTTTTCCCTCCTCCCAAAAAAAAAAAAAACGCAGCATCATCCTCAACTCCGGACCTCCTCTAAGTTAACTCTTTTCTCTGTTTTGTAGCCGGTATAGGGAATCGTGCAAACCGCATGTCTGATGAAGGTGCATTAGGTAACCACTTCAGCACCGGAAGCTTTTACCCCCCCCCTTATGACCAGGCCATTTTTGCTATTTAGCCCTGCGCTACTTTTGCGTGGTCATACAACACTGTTCACAAACAAAATTTATGTAATTTTTTTTCACGCAATTCTCTATTTGTTTTTTATTTGATTTTGATGTATTTGATTTCTTTTGGTGGTATTTGATCACCACTGGGGGTTTTTGTTTGTTTTTTATTATATAAAAGAAAAAAAAAAGGCTGACAATTTTGAAAAGAAAAAAAAAAAAAAGAAAGAAAAAAGACCAACAATAAAAAAAAAAAAAAAAATATATATATATATATATATATATATATATATATATATATATATATATATTTACTTTCTGCTATAAAACATATCCCATAACATTTTTTAAAAAAATACATTTTTTACCGAAATGTATTCTTCTACACGAAAAAAAAAAATCCTAATAAGTGTATATTGATTGGTTTGTGGGATCTATACTGGAATTTTTATAATATTTTTTTTTATATATATATACTAGTAATGGCGGCGATCAGTGGGGGCTGCAATATTGCAGAGGACAATCTGACACTTGACACTTTGTGGGGAACCAGTGACACTAATACAGTGCTCAGTGCTAAAAATATGCACTGTCACTGTACCAGTGACACTGACTGGGAAGGGGTTAAACATCAGCACTGAGCTACTTTTGCATCATGCAACACTGTACACAAACAAAATTTATATAAAATTTTTCACACACAAATAGAGATTTCTTTTGGTGGTATTTGATCACCACTGGGGTTTTTTTTTATTATTATTATTATATAAAAGATAAAACAAGGCTGACAATTTTGAAAAAAAAAAAAAAAACATTTTTACTTTCTGCTATAAAACATATCCCATAATTTTTTTTTAAAAGTCAAATCTCGTAATACATTTTTTATAAAAAAATCCTAATAAGTGTATATTGATTGGTTTGTGGGATCTATACTGGAGTTGTTATAATTTTTTTTTTTATATACTAGTAATGGCAGCGATCAGTGGGAGTGCAATATTGTGGAGGACAATCTGACACTTTGTGGGGAACCAGTGACACTAATACAGTGCTCAGTGCTAAAAATATGCACTGTCACTGTACTACTAGCTGGGAAGGGGTTAAACATCAGGGGCGATCAAAGGGTTAAATGTGTGCAATGTTAATGGGGTTTACTATGTGTACTGCTTTGACTAAGGGATGTGATTGCTATTGATTGGTTTATGTGAAAGTTAAAGTATCTCACAAAAGTAAGTACACCCCTCAGTGACATTTGTGTAAATCTTTTCTTCTCTCTTTTCATGTGACAACACTGAAGAAATGACACTTGTCTACAATGTAAAGTAGTGAGTGTACAGCTTGTATAACAGTGTAAATTTGCTGTCCCCTCAAAATAACTCAACACACAGCCATTAATGTCTAAACCGCTGGCAACAAAAGTCAGTACAGCCCTAAGTGAAAATGTCCAAATTGGGCCCAATTAGCCATTTTCCCTCCCCGGTGTCATGTGACTCGTTAGTGTTACAAGGTCTCAGGTGTGAATGGGAAGCAGGTGTGTTAAATTTGGTGTTATCGCTCTCACTCTCTCATACTGGTCACTGGAAGTACAACATGGCACCTCATGGCAAAGAACTCTCTGAGGATCTGAAAAAAAGAATTGTTGCTCTACATAAAGATGGCCTAGGCTATAAGAAGATTGCCAAGACCCTGAAACTGAGCTGCAGCACGGTGGCCAAGACTATACGTGAAAATCTCCAAATTGGGCCCAAAGTGTCAATATTTTGTGTGGCCACAATTATTTTCCAGCACTGCCTTAACCCTCTTGGGCATGGAGGTCACCAGAGCTTCACAGGTTGTCACTGGAGTCCAGTGTCGCCAACCTACCAGATTGAAATTTACTGGCACAACACCCAAAATTTACTGGCACCACCACGTTTTTACTGGCATTTCACAAAAGTTCCAAAATTACATTTTTAGGTGTAAATTTCAGTATTTAGGCTACAAACAGGTATGCTAAGCAAATAGCAAATGTGATTTAAAGTAGATTTTAAGGTAAAAAAACATATTTTTGGTATTTTCGACATAAGGAATTATCTAGTCCAATCACCTCCTGCCTCCATCACCTGTCACCATTACTCCCTGCCAGACTGCCTCCATCCCCCTCTGCCTCCACCCCCCTCTGCCACCATCACCCCCTGCCAGACTGCCTCCACCCCCCTCTGCCACCATCCCCCTCTGCCACCAACACCACCTGCTCCAGTCCATCCCCCTCTGCCACCATCCCCCTCTGCCACCAACACCACCTGCTCCAGTCCATCCCCCTCTGCCACCATCCCCCTCTGCCATCAACACCACCTGCTCCAGTCCATCCCCCTCTGCCACCATCCCCTTCTGCCACTGACCCCTCTGCCACCATCATACCATGTCTCCACCCCCCTCTGCCACCATCACACCCTGCCTCCATCCCCCTCTGCCACCATCACCCCCTACCACTATCCCCCCTCTGCCAGACTGCCTCCATCCCCCTCTGCCACTATCCCCCTCTGCCACCATCACCACCTGCTCCATCCCCCTCTGCCATCATCACCCCCTGCCACCATCACCCCCTGCCACAATCCCCCTCTGCCACCATCACCACCTGCTCCATCCCCCTCTGCCATCATCACCCCCTACCACTATCCCCCCTCTGCCAGACTGCCTCCATCCCCCTCTGCCACTATCCCCCTCTGCCACCATCACCACCTGCTCCATCCCCCTCTGCCATCATCACCCCCTGCCACCATCACCCCCTGCCACAATCCCCCTCTGCCACCATCATACCCTGCCTCCACCCCCCTCTGCCACCATTACCCCCTGCCACCACCGCCCTCTGCCAGACTGCCTCCACCCCCCTCTGCCACTATCCCCCTCTGCCACCATCACCACCTGCTCCATCCCCCTCTGCCATCATCACCCCCTGCCACCATCATACCCTGCCTTCACCCCCTCTGCCACCATCAGCCCCTGCCACAATCCCTCTCTGCCACCATCATACCCTGCCTCCACCCCCCTCTGCCAGACTGCCTCCATCCCCCTCTGCCACCAACACCACCTGCTCCAGTCCACCCCCCTCTGCCACCATCCCCCTCTGCCAGCAACAGGACCTGCTCAAGTCCACCCCCCTCTGCCACCATCCTCCTCTGCCACCAACACGACCTGCTCCAGTCCATCCCCCTCTGCCACCATCACCTTCTGTCACCGTCGGCTGGGCTGTCACTCTGTCCCAGACTCCCCCCGGTCCCCGTAGACTCTGGATTGCCTGGTCCTGGATGCAGGGCTCCCCTCCATTCCGCCGGCGCGTGCTGCTCAGCCTCCGAGACCTGCTGCTCCAGTGGCAGATTCGCCTGGCCCTGGCTCAGCTCAGCTGTCAGCTTGCCTTGCCGCCGCGGCCGAGCTCAAACAATTCGAAAATGGCGCCGGGCGGCGGTATTACGTTACTGCGCATGCGCCGCCCGGCCGAGCGCGTACGAGCTTTCCCGAGCCCGGCCGGCTTCGGAACGGCGCATGCGCAGTTGCGTGGCCGGCTCGCGGCCATCATTTTTACGGGCACCGGTGCCCGTAACGGGCATTCACGGGCGCCCCGAAAAACGGGTCATTTTTACGGGCTGCCCGTAAATCTACGGGCGGTTGGCAACACTGCTGGAGTCCTCTTCCCCTCCTCCATGATGACATCACAGAGCTGGTGGATGTTAGAGATCTTGCTCTCCTCCACCTTCCGTTTGAGGATGTCCCACAGATGATCAATAGGGTTTAGGTCTGGAGACATGCTTGGCCAGTCCATCACCTTTACCCTCAGCTTCTTTAGCAAGGCAGTGGTGGTCTTGGAGGTGTGTTTGGGGTGGTTATCATGTTGGAATACTGCCCTGCGGTCCAGTCTCTGAAGGGAGGGGATCATGCTCTGCTTCAGTATGTCACAGTACATGTTGGCATTCATGGTCCCCTCAATGATCTGTAGCCCCCCAGTGCCGGCAGCACTCATGCAGCCCCAGACCATGACACTCCCACCACCATGCTTGGCTGTAGACAAGACACACTTGTCTTTGTCCTCCTCACCTGGTTGCCGCCACACACGCTTGTCACCATCTGAACCAAATACGTTTATCTTGGTCTCATCAGACCACAGGACATGGTTCCAGTAATCCATCTCCTTAGTCTCCTTGTCTTCAGCAAACTGCTTGTGGACTTTCTTGTGCATCATCTTTAGAAGAGGCTTCCTTCTGGGATGACAGCCATGCAGACCAATTTGATGCAGTGTGCGGCGTATGGTCTGAGCACTGACAGGCTGACCCCCTCCACCCCTACAACCTCTGCAGCAATGCTGGCAGCACTCATACATCTATTTCCCAAAGACAACCTCTGGATATGACACTGAGCACGTGACCTCAACTTCTTTGGTGGACCATGGCGAGGCCTGTTCTGAGTGGAACCTGTCCTGTTATACCGCTGTATGGTCTTGGCCACCGTGCTGCAGCTCAGTTTCAGGGTCTTGGCAATCTTCTTATAGCCTAGGCCATCCTTATGTAGAGCAACTATTCTTTTTTTCAGATCCTCAGAGAGTTCTTTGCCATGAGGTGCCATGTTGTACTTCCAGTGACCAGTATGAGAGAGTGAGAGCGATAACACCAAATTTAACACACCTGCTCCCCATTCACACCTGAGACCTTGTAACACTAACGAGTCACATGACACAGGGGAGGGAAAATGTCTAATTGGGCCCAATATGGAGATTTTCACTTAGGGGTGTACTGACTTTTGTTGCCAGCGGTTTAGACATTAATGGCTGTGTGTTGAGTTATTTTGAGGGGACACCAAATTTACACTGTTATACAAGCTGTACACTCACTACTTTACATTGTAGACAAGTGTCATTTCTTCAGTGTTGTCACATGAAAAGATAGAAGAAAAGATTTACACAAATGTCACTGAGGGGTGTACTTACTTTTGTCAGATACTGTATATCATTTACAAACTATGGGATATATACTAGAATTTTTAGTTGTTCATTTATTCATTTTTTTATTTTATTTATTTATTTATTTATTATATAAAAGAAAAAAGAACAATTAAAAAAAAACAAAAAAAAAAAAAAAAACAATATTTTTTTGCATTCTGCTATAAAACATATCCCATAGAAAATGTAAAAAAAAACGTAATATCTCTCAATAAATTTAGACCAATGTGTATTCTGCTACATGTCTTTGGTAAAAAAAAAATCCCAATAAGTGTATATTGATTGCTTTACACCAAAACCCTGGCTAAGCACACAGGTAACCCTTTGATCGCTCCTAGATGTTTAAGCCCCTTCCCAGCCAGTGTCATTAGTACAGTGACAGTGCATATTTTTTTTATCATTGATCACTGTATTAGTGTCACTGGTTCCCACAAAGTGTCAGTTAGTGTCCGAATCTCCGCCGCAATATTGCAGTCCTGTGTATCGCACGCTGGTTCACATTGCCCTCTGCTAAGGGCTGGGGGTGCCAATGTAAAGTTAATCAGACATGTGCACTGCCGAAAACTTTGTTCGTTTTTGTTTTGTTTTGTTCATTTTTCTGGTCATTCGTTATGATTGCAATTCGTAAATTCAAAAATTTGAAAGAATAATTAACTAACTAACTAACTAGTATTAACTAAGTATTAAAGGTATAGGTATTGGAATGTCCTTTCAAATTTGGCTGTTAGCGAACGTAACGAATACGAATTTATCCGAAATAACGAATACCGCATCTAAACAAATGGAACGGAACAAATTAATAATAAATAATAATAATAATAATAATAAAAATAATAATAATAATAGTAAAACGTTTTTATTATTTTTATTTATTTATTTATTATTCATTTGTTAAGTTCTATTTGTTTAGATGCGACATTTCATTATTTCGGGATATTTCATAACTTCAGATAAATTCGTATTCGTTACGTTCACCAACAGCCAGATTTGAAAGGAAATGACAATACCTATCATTTGGGGCTGGCTTCACATATGAGTCGCATGCGGCTCCAGGCAGGGGGTCCGGTGGGTCTTGGTTCACCGTTTCAGGTCCGATTTTAGCGCGAATTTTTGGCTGAATTCGGACCTGAAATGGACCAAGAGACGCACAGCGACCCGCTGCGGAGATATGTGAACCGGCTCCATAGAGAGCTCCATGGAGAGCCGGTCAAAATCTCCTGCTATTGCGAATTGGATGCGGGATGCCTCATCCAATTTGCAATGGTGTGAGCCCGGCCTAATAGTTAAGTTATTATTAGTTAGTTATTATTTCAGATTTTCAAATTTTTGGATTTTCAAATTTCCGGATTTCTGACTTAACCCATTTTTTTGAAATTCATTGAAAATCGAATTGCACGTGTCTAAAGTTAATGACGCTCCCCGGATCGGTTCGCAGTGCGAACTGTCAAACGGTACAGGGATCGGATCGCCTGGGTGTGAACACCCCAAGCGATCCGATTCCACTGCGGACCAAAACAAAAAAAAAGGTGGGCCCTGCACCATTTTGGTGCGAATGCGATGCAATTTCAGCCCTACATTTTGTAGGGCTGAATTTGCATCGCACAGACATCGCGTGTGATCTGCACAGTGATGCGGTGCAAATCGCATGCGACGTCTGGGATCGCACAAGTGTGAACCCGGGCCGGAGAGTCCATCAGGTGTTTATAATGAACCAGACCCTCCCATTCAGAATCAGTCTGTAATAAACTGCGATTTCTTTAGAGCAACAGAAGGTGGGAATCTGCTAGAAAGTTTGTTAAAATCCCTGCAATGTACAGAGATCTCCCCCCGGAGGGGATTATTTTTCTCCAAACAAAAGTGAAGTTACTCTTTAAAGGGGTTGTAAACCCCCCCCCCCCCGTGCATCCTTTGCATTAAGGTGAAAAAACACCTGGAAGCCCCCCGTTTTACTTACCTGAGCCCCGTATTTCCCCCGGAGGAGACGCCCTCTCCCTCTCTCCACGGGGTCCCGGCTCTTGATTTGGTAGA
Organism: Lithobates clamitans; assembly: GCA_037952925.1. Classification (NCBI taxonomy): domain Eukaryota; kingdom Metazoa; phylum Chordata; class Amphibia; order Anura; family Ranidae; genus Lithobates; species Lithobates clamitans. Next base: position 39,357 of record JBBGZY010002826.1, read on the forward strand.
TTGATAGCAGCGCAGCCATTGGCTCCCACTGCTGTCAATCAAATCCAATGACGCGGACGCTGGGGGGGGGGCGGGGCCGAGTCCGGCATTTGTTTCTATGGATGCAAACGCTGGACTCGGGAGCACGCCCGCAAGGTAACCCCCTCGGGAGAGCGCTTCTCCTAGGGGGTTATGTGATGCGAGGAGGAGCCGCGGGAGCCACCGGGGGACCTCAGAAATGGATGTTCGGGGCCACGCAAGTGGTTAGAACTTCTGCCAGGCAGCACTTCTTCGCGTTCAAATCCAACCCACGACACCACCTGCCTGGAGTTTGCATGTTCTCCCTGTACCTGCGTGGGTTTCCTCCCACACTACAAAGACATGCTGATTCAGGGATGTACCTAGAGCATTTAGCACCACCTGGGGCGGATCCTATATCTTGAACCCCCTCCCCCCCCAGGCGGCGCACCGCACATCGACATGCTGACGGTAGTGCCTCCACGCACTGCGGGCCTGGAACCCGGAAGAGTCCTCCTCCCTCTGCTCCCCTGGGCAGCCAGGCCCCTCCTCTCCCTCTGCAAGGACGGCACCGGCTGACCCGAGGATTTTCATCGGCGCCAGACAGAAATACATGTAACTGGCAGTGGCGTCACTGGGGTTGGTGTCACCTGGTGCAGTAAAACATGGTGCCCCCCCCCCCCCCAAAAAAAATAATTTTCCTGTTTTCTGAATGTGCGCCAAAGATGCAGCATGCGGGACTTTTGGTGCGCCCTCAGAAAATGCAGAAAAAACGCGCAACCTAATAGGAATCTATAGGACTACAGCTATAACTGCGGGTAAAATGTAGGAAGACCCTCTTTACATTACACCCCCCCGGTACCTCTGGACCCCTTTACATTACACACCCCCGGTACCTCTGGACCCCTTTACATTACACAGCCCCCACACCTCTGGACCACTTTACATTACACACCCCCGGTACCTCTGGACCCCTTTACATTACACAGCCCCCACACCTCTGGAACCCTTTACATTACACAGCCCCTGCACCTCTGGACCACTTTACATTACACAGCCCCTGCACCTCTGGGACCCTTTACATTACACATTCCCCATACCTCTGGACCACTTTACATTACACAGCCCCCACACCTCTGGACCACTTTACATTACACAGCCCCTGCACCTCTGAAACCCTTTACATTACACATTCACCATACCTCTGGAACCCTTTACATTACACAGCCACTGCACCTCTGGACCACTTTACATTACACAGCCCCCACACCTCTGGAACCCTTTACATTACACAGCCCCCACACCTCTGGACCACTTTACATTACACAGCCCCCACACCTCTGGAACCCTTCACATTACACAGCCCTGCACCTCTGGACCACTTGACATTACACAGCCCGCGCACCTCTGGACCCCTTTACATTACACAGCCCCCGCACCTCTGGGACCCTTTACATTACACAGCCCCTGCACCTCAGGGCCCCTTTACATTACACAGCCCCCACACCTCTGGAACCCCCGCTACTGCCAGTGGCGTCACTGGGATTGGTGTCACCTGGTGCAGTAAAACATGGTTTCACCTCCCCCCACCGAAAAATAATAATTTTCCTGTTTTCTGAATGTGCGCCAAAGATGCAGCATGCGGGACTTTTGGTGCGCCTTCAGAAAATGCAGAAAAAATGCACAACCTATTAGGAATCTATAGGACTACAGCTATAACTGCGGGTAAAATGTAGGAAGACCCTCTTAACATTACACACCCCCGCACCTCTGGACCCCTTTACATTACACAGCCCCTGCACCTCTGGACCACTTTACATTACACAGTCCCCGCACCTCTGGAACGCTTTAAATTACAAGGCCCCCACACCTCTGGACCACTTTACATTACGCTGCCCCCCCATACCTCTGGACCCCTTTACATTACACAGCTCTGCACTTCTGAACCCCTTTACATTACACAGCCACCATACCTCAGGGCCCCTTTACATTACACAGCCCCCACACCTCTGGAACCCCTGCTACTGCCAGTGGCGTCACTGGGGTTGGTGTCACCTGGTGCAGTAAAACATGGTTTCACCTCCCCCCACCCAAAAATAATAATTTTCCTGTTTTCTGAATGTGCGCCAAAGATGCAACATGCGGGACTTTTGGTGCGCCTTCAGAAAATGCAGAAAAAACGCACAACCTAATAGGAATCTATAGGACTACAGCTATAACTGCGGGTAAAATGTAGAAAGACCCTCTTAACATTACACACCCCTGCACCTCTGGACCCCTTTACATTACACAGCCCCCACACCTCTGGACCACTTTACATTACACAGCCCCCACACCTCTGGAACCCTTTACATTACACAGCCCCTGCACCTCTGGACCACTTTACATTACACAGTCCCCGCACCTCTGGAACGCTTTACATTACAAGGCCCCCACACCTCTGGACCACTTTACATTACGCTGCCCCCATACCTCTGGACCCCTTTACATTACACAGCTCTGCACTTCTGGACCCCTTTACATTACACAGCCACCATACCTCAGGGCCCCTTTATATTACACAGCCCCCACACCTCTGGAACCCTTCACATTACACAGCTCTACACTTCTGGACCCCTTTACATTACACAGCCCCCCGCACCTCTGGACCCTTTTACATTACACAGTCCCAACACCTCTGGACCCTTTACATTACACAGCCCCCCACATCTCTGGACCCCTTTACATTACACAGCCCCCACACCTCTGGACCCCTTTACATTACACAGCCCCCACACCTCTGGACCCCTTTACATTACACAGCCCCCACACCTCTGGAACCCTTCACATTACACAGCTCAGCACTTCTGGACCCCTTCACATTACACAGCCCCCACCACACCTCTGGACCCCTTTGCATTACACAGCCCCTACCGCCTGCAGCTCTGCCCCTTCCTACCTATTCAGGCATGCAGAGCAGGAGACACAGGAGAACGGAGCAGGGAGCAGAACGGGAGAGACAAACAGCAGCACTGAATACACAACGGGAGCATCCGGAGTAACCTTCCAAGTTACCAGCAGATGATTACCAGTCTATTCAGTGCTGCTGTTTCTCTCTCCCGTTCTGCCTCCTGCTCCACTCTCCTGTGTTTAGTGAGTGGCAGACACCCCCAGTGAATAAGCGAAGCTGACCCCCCTGACATCCCTAAGCGGCGCTGGCCTGACACCCCCCGCCCAACCTGGGGCAGACTGCACCCCTCCACATGTTGGTACGCCACTGGGTAGGTTAATTGATTGGCTCCTGTTTAAAATTGGCCCCAGTATACAGTGCCAGGATTAGGTCATCCAGCGCCCAGGGTAAGAAAGCCAAACTGTTCCCCCCTCCCCCTTCATCATGTGTGAGCTTATGGGATTCTACTACCCCAACCTCACCTGCTTGTCAAAATGTCTTGTATCAGAATGAGCTCACTGGCGCCCCCTTTCATACAGTAAACCGCTGCGCCCAGGGCAGCTGTCCCTCCTGCCCACCCCTTTTCCCAACCCTGCCGGTATATATATGTATGTATGTATGCAAGTTAGGGACCTTCGTTTTTAAGATCCCTGAGGGTAGGGACTGATGTGAATGTACAATATATATAAAGTGCACCATAAATTGTGGGTTCTATATAAGTACCTGTAATAAATAAATAACCAAAACTTGCCAATATTCTTCACTAGAAACATAAAACAAAAAATACTATAACCCCATGACATGCTACCATATGCACAAGACCAAGATAGAAATAAAAAGAGGAAAAAAAGACATCTAGGTACTATAAGGAACAGGGTTGTTTATTTAATCGTTATTTTCGTTTATAATCGTTTATTTTCATTATCTAACAGATTTATTTCAATTGTATCATTAGTATTATCAACATCCAACATTTTCCACATAAAATCTGCTCATAGATTAGGCCCAGCCACTGATTGCCCTCCACCCTCTACCCCTCTTCTCTACCCTCTACCCCTCTTCTCCACCCTCTACCCCTCTTCTCTACCCTCTACCCCTCTTCTCCACCCTCCACCCCCCTTCTCCACCCTCTACCCCTCTTCTCCACCCTCTACCCCCAGCTATGCCCACAAGTAAACCAGCTGATGCCCGTTTTTCACAAGCTACCTTATTTATAAAGAACATATAACAGAGTGCAGCACTAAATAATATATATTCATATTTGGAATTTCTCTCATATGCCAAGGGGGAGATTTACTAAAACTGGAGAGTGCAACATCTGGACAGCTCTGCATTGGAGCCAATCAGCTTCTAACTTCAGCTTATTTAATGAAGCTTTGACAAATCCCCCACCACCCCTGCGGGAGACAGACGGCAATGCTCACCCACCACCTAAGACTCCCTGGCCAATAGGGGCTTCCTGATTGGCCGGGAGGAGAATGAGGAAGACAATAGCACCCTGAGCCCACCCTTTTTTGAAGCCTATTAGAACCTCTGGCTCCAAACACATGCTTCAAAAAAAATCCCCATTGAAATCCATGCGTCCGGCCCCACCGCATGTAGATTAGAGGTCGGACGCATGGATGGGGGGCGGCACCCCTGTGCCCCTAATGCAGCGGCCGCCACTGCTATTGATATATATATATCTATAGGGTTAACTTACTAATACTGGAGAGTGCAAAATGATAACACCAAATTTAACACACCTGCTCCCCATTCACACCTGAGACCTTGTAACACTAACGAGTCACATGACACCGGGGAGGGAAAATGGCTAATTGGGCCCAATTTGGACATTTTCACTTAGGGGTGTACTGACTTTTGTTGCCAGCGGTTTAGACATTAATGGCTGTGTGTTGAGTTATTTTGAGGGGACAGCAAATTTACACTGTTATACAAGCTGTACACTCACTACTTTACATTGTAACAAAGTGTCATTTCTTCAGTGTTGTCACATGAAAAGATAGAAGAAAAGATTTACAAAGATGTGACTGAGGGGTGTACTTACTTTTGCGAGATACTGTATATCATTTACAAACTATTAATATCTATCTATCTCTATATCTATCTATCTATCTATCTCTATATATATGTATTTCATCTGCATATTTAGCTGTTTGCCAGAAATTCAGCTTTAAAATTAATTTTTGGAAACAGGGATTGCCCGATTTTCTCATAGAATTAATTAAGACATTTTTTAATGATTAAAGACTCCTTGTATTTAAATACAGATTCGAAAGGTTAAAGTTGCTGATACCATTTAAAGTAGAACTAAATGCAAAACATTTTTTTTTTAAACAGAGGGTTATTTTGATGTTTTTTGTCGTCGGTGTCCCATTGGGGAGATTTCCCTCCACTTCCTGTCTCATAGCCAAGACTGGAATAGAGAGGAAATCCCTCCGAAGTGAAGGAATCTCAAGTTACTAGTGTCCCCATTGGAAGATTTCCCCTCTATTCCTGTTCTGGTGACAAACAGAAAGTTTGGGATTTTCTTACACTCGGTGACAAAAGTGAACAGGACAAATGGAGAGGACGAGTCTCCTTAACAGGGACAGAGACAGCAATAAAAACCTGACAGTTGTTCTTACCCCTCTCCACTCTCTCAAAAACTTAAAGAATGAAATTGTCTTTATAGTTCTACATTAATCACCTAGTATTTTTTTATTCCTAGCTTAGAATCCTTATCCATATACTATTATATACACACAGAGCTAAGTGAAGGGCCTCGGTGAAGGTGCCATTGAAGGTGTGTAGATGTTGGATCGGGTCACTTAGCTCATAAAAGGATAAACGCCCAGCCCCATGATCTACATACACTCTGATTCTTTGTCCCTGCCCTAAATTTCCCGTCAATGATATTTGCTTCTGCTTACCATTATGTCTTGCAAAATAGGTGTAGCCTGCTCTATGTATACCCCAAGACTTGTTGTTGGACCCAATCCACGATTTTGGCCCCTCTCGGTCTATACTGCTATAGGACACCCCTATTATCCAGTAGTCGGACCTCTGAGTGTCAACATCCCAGTAGCACTGTCCCCAACCTAACCTCTCCAAGCTCAAGACCTGATCATTCTGCTTGAAGCTCCGAGAACCGGAGTAGCAATTCGTATTTTGGTTGTTCTTGGAAACAGATTTGCAGTCGCTTGATAACATTACATTGGGAGATGCCGTATTTGCATCCAGTGTTATATTGGTTACTTCGTACATCTGAAGATGTTTCTTGATATCAGTCATAATATCACAGAATCCTATGTGCAAAGTTTCTAAAACCAGGCCTTCATCTAATTTTCCTGCAGAACAAATTTGTTCATCTGTTATATTAGTCTCTTGTTCTTCCACCTCATCCATATTGGTTTCACACGCTTGTAGGACACTTAAAGGGTCGGTCATTTCACAAATTTCCTCAGTGTCAGCAATTTCCTTGGTGAGGTCTTCCTGGGTTTCTTCCAGCTTCTGGATCAGATTAGAGACTCCTTTCAATGTCTTTTCTTCCAGTGTTGAAAGCTGAGTTAAGGCTTTCTTTTCTAACGCATCCAACTGTTCCCTGATGTTCTTCAGAACGTTGATGACTTTCCCTCTAATGTCAGCCACGGTTTCCGGCACCATTGTCTTGCTCTTCTGTAGAACTTGAAGACTTTCCTTGGTTTTATTATTTTTGGAGATCAGTTTTTCCAGGTCTTCCTTCAAGGTCTCTTTCATTTTAACAGCAGCCTCTGGTAGAACCTCTACTTGGTGGCCTTTGTGGTCTCCAGCAATGAAGCAAGTTGCACATATGCAGACGTTATCATCAGAGCAGAAATACTTAAGGATCTCATTGTGAACAGAACATTTTCTGCTCTCCAAGGAGGTGGTAGGGTCCGAGAGGACATGTTCTGATGACTTGCTGTGGACTCTCACATGATTATCACACAGTGAAGCTTCACAAAGCACACAAGTTTTAACAGCCGGTACTTGAGAATGAATACAATAGTTGCAGATGATCCCGGTGTCCTCTTGCTTTGGCTGGGTAGACAAGAAGTGATCCGCTATATGACGGAGGGATATGTTCTCCTGCACCGACAGTTCCCCTTCAAATTGTTTTCTACATCTGGGACATTTGTAAGTTTTAGAAGACTTCTGGGTTTCCAAGAAACTGGTGATACAGACCCGGCAGAAGCTGTGCCCACATCTCAGTGCCACCGGATCTCTGTATATGTTCAGGCAGATGGAACAATTCAGCTCATCTAGAAGTGCAACCGTATCCATTGCTGACAGCGGGAATGTGAGACGATCTGTGAAAATACGACTTTTTATCTTTTGTACAGGGCGTGTATCAACTACCATAAAAATGTACTTCTGAACTTTGCATGTAAGTTATTGATTACCCATATCGTGTAGAATAAACAGAAACGCACAAAGCAGAATAAATATTTGACTATCTTGGAGTTTATAGTCTGGGTTGCTATATGGTGATGTAAAAATGTCAGTAAATATGCCACCCCTCTGTCCAAGTACACCACAGCCACCCCTCTGTCCAAGTATACCACGTCCACAGCCACCCCTCTGTCCAAGTATACCACATCCACAGTCAGATTTGTTTGACAACTTCTGTCTTTCATGAATCCATACTGTCTGTTGCTTAAAATATTATTTTCCAGCAAGAACTCGTCTATGTGGTCTTTTATTAAACTCTCTGGTATCTTCCCAGCTATAGAAGTTACACTAACAGGTCTACAGTTACTTGGTAAAGACTTTAATCCCTTTTTAAATAGTTCCTCCGTTAACCACAGCCAGGTCCCACATTGAAGATGTCAGCACTGGGGCCCCTCAGCAGTAATGCCCTGTACACACGATTGGACATTGATCGGACATTCCGACAACAAAATCCACGGATGTTGGCTTCAACTTGTTTGCGTACACACGGTCGCACAAAGTTGTCGGAATTTCCGATTGCCAAGAACGCGGTGACGAGACTAGAAAAGGCCATTTCAGAACCAAGAGCTGCACCCTTTGGGCTCCTTTTGCTAATCTCGTGTTAGTAAAAGTTTGGTGAGAGACGATTCGCGCTTTTTCAGACTCGTGGTTTTCAGATCGTTTTCTGCTGTTCAGTTTGTGCTTGTGGGTTTGTATCTGCTCTTCAGTGCGTGCAGCAAGTTCCGCGTGACTTTAAGTAGTCATTGTTTTCTTGTTCGTTCGTTATTGGTTTTCAGGTCGCTCTTCACAGGCCTTGCTGTTCTTCATTGCGTTCTGTTACTTCATTCTGAGCAGCCGACCGTTTTCTAGCCATGTTGCGTATGCGTACTCCTCGTAGAGTTCGTGCTGTGCGGGGGCTTGGTGTTTGGGTCCTGACCTTGGCACAAGTCCAGTCCATGAACAGGGTGGGGAGGAGTTCACGGACCAAGAATTGGTTGCTTCAGCGTGACCAGTTCTCTCATATGCCTTTGCTCCGTGAGATCCGTGAGAATAATCCTGATGATTTCAGGCACTTTCTCAGGAAGACGGACCCCGTATTTCACCGTCTGCTGGCTTCGCTGACCCCCTATATCAGCAGGCAGGATACCTGCATGAGGCAAGTTATCACTCCGGAGCAGAGGTTGGTCGCTACCCTGTGGTACTTGGCGACGGGGAGAAGCCTGCAGGACTTGAAGTTCTGGACACACATCTCCCCCCAGGCTCTGGGGATCATTATCCCAGAGACCTGTTCTGCCATCATACAGGTCCTGCAGAAGGAGTATATGAAGGTAAGATTTTTATCCTTTAATATCACATTTTATTGTATTTAATGTTTGCTAATATATTGTATTTCTTTCCTCATTCCCTAATTACCATGATTGTAATATGCTGTGATTGTCCCCTTTGTACTCATGCATCCTGGATTTGTATGTAATTTTTTTTTTCTCCTTCATACAGATTTGCCCTTCACTAACCTCCCCAGCATGTTCTCCTGCCCCTATATTCACCTCATGTAGTCACTTAACAATGTATTTTATCAGCTCCATAGTAGTGCTTTACCCCAAACACCCCCTAAAATGTTTTAAAATGTGATTCGTGCTTTAAATTCAGGCAGAGTGCCAGAGGCTTTTTTTGGGGGGTCCCCAAATCATTTGGAACCCTCCCTCCCCCCAACTGCTAAGTCAGCTGATCCCAATTCTCTATCTATCCTCAATCATCTATCTGCTGACTTTGCCAAACCCATACACACTATACCCATCTCTTTACTGGTCAGATTTATGGATGAATTCCCCAAAACATGTAGTGCAAGGGCCTGCCTGTATACTTTCCAATGGTACTGTTTAAAGTTTTTGTATCCTATTATTATCTTGATAGGTAATAGCAGAATGTCCAAATGTGCTTAAAATGTGTACAGTGTGTATTTATATCTTTGTATTATGACACGTCTTACCTGTCCAGTGGGCTGCCAATAGTGTCATTAAGGAGGGGCTGTTCAAAGTAATACACATTATTTAGGCATTCATCTCTCAATGAAGTGAAGAGGGTTACCTGTCCAAGATTCCCCCCCCCTATAATGTTAGAAATGGCCCAGGAGAGGGGGGGGAGGGGGAATATGACAGGGGTACCTTATACTTTGGTCTTTAAAAACTCCCTCAAATAAATGTTATCTTGATGATGGCCAAGAATGTTTGTGTGTAATCTGCTTTCCCTGTTTATGTGCAAAATGACCAATTTGTTTTTGTTGTTTGACTCCACAGTTTCTTTCCACGCCACAGGAATGGCAGACTGTGGCCTCCCACTTTGCCCAGCCGTGGGACTTTCCTAACTGCGGAGGGGCAATTGATGGGAAACACGTCCACATCATCCCACCACCCAACTCGGGGTCATACTATTTCAACTATAATGGGTTCAATAGTATTGTGATGTTGGCGGTGGTGTTGGCTACTTATGAGTTCCTGTATGTGGATGTGGGGAAGAATGGCCGGATGTCCGATGGTGGAGTCATCGCCCACACAGAGTTCTACAGGTGTCTCCAGAATGGCAGCTTGGACTTGCCACCTCCAGAAGACAATGTGGAAGGACTCCCATTTGTCTTCGTTGCAGATGAAGCCTTTGCACTGGGGGACCATCTTATGCGGCCATTCCCGATGAGGACCCTCACCCCGGACCAGAGGGTTTTTAATTACTGGCTGGCCAGAGCCAGAAGAGTGGTGGAGAACACTTTGGAATCATGGCCAACCGGTTCCACCTATTTCTTACACCCATACACATGGCAGAGTACAAACTGAATCATATAATCCTGGTGTGCTGTGTTCTACACAACTTTTTACGGCAACATTCTGCCAACTATATTAACCACAAGGAGCTGCTTAAGTTTGATGCAATTGCTTCCCCTTTGTTCCCGGTCATCTTGGGTCTACCGTGGCTTCAGGCCCACAACCTGGCTCAGAATTACGCTCAGCGGTACCCAAACAGTACCACGAGTTCTTAGACGTTTTTAGTAAATGAGGGGCAGAGACACTTCCTCCTCATCGTTCCTACGATTGCGCGTTTGAGTTACTGCCTGGAGCTGAAATCCCCTTCGGGCGGATTTTCCCCCTGTCTGAGCGGGAGTTGGAAGTGTTAAAGGAATATGTTAATGAAAACCTTAAGAGGGGGTTCATCCGGCCATCCACCTCTCCGGCTGGGGCAGGGATCTTTTTTGTGGAGAAGAAGGACCACTCATTGCGTCCTTGTGTGGACTACCCGGAGCTGAACAAGGTCACGGTCAAGAATCGGTATCCCTTACCTCTGGTTCCTGAGCTTTTTCAGAGGCTGAGAACTACTGTTGTGTTCACCAAACTCGATCTTCATGGGGCCTACAATTTGGTTCGCATTCATGCAGGGGACGAGTGGAAGACGGCCTTCTGTACCAGGTTTGGCCACTATGAATACCTAGTGATGCCCTTCAGCCTGTGTAATGCCCCTGCTACCTTCCAGCACCTGATAAAATGATATCTTCAGAGACTATCTGGACATCTTCGTCATAGCCTACTTAGACGATATCCTGATCTTTTCCTCATCCTTGGATCAGCATAGGAAACACGTCAAGATGGTACTCTGCCGACTCCGTCAGCATGGGCTATATGCCAAACCAGAAAAATGCGAGTTCGAGCGGCAGAGTATCCAATTCCTGGGCCTGGTAATTACCACAGAGGGGTTCAAGATGGACCCACAAAAGGTTACACCTGTCCTGGACTGGACTGGCCTGCACCCTCAGATAAGAAGAGGGTGCAACATTTTGTTGGCTTCGCCAATTTTTACAGAAGGTTTATCAAGGGATTTTCCGCAATTATCTCCCCGATCACCCAGCTAACAAGACAAAACATCGGATTCCAGTGGAATCCCCAGGCTCAAGCCGCCTTTTCTACCCTAAAGGGACTTTTTACCTCTGCCCCCATCTTGAGCCACCTGGATCCTTCTCTTCCTTACCTACTTGAGGTTGATGCCTCAGAAACAGCTGTGGGGGCAGTTATTTCTCAGCGTCAAGGACTAAAAGACTTCATGCACCCCATAGCTTTCTTCTCCCGGAAGCTTTCGCCTGCCGAGAAGAATTATGATGTAGGTGACCGTGAACTTCTGGCCATTAAGGCAGCGCTCGAAGAATGGCGATATCTACTAGAGGGAGCTGCACATCCCATACTTATCTACACGGATCATAAAAATCTGGAATATTTACGATCTGCCAAATGTTTGAAGCCGCGCCAAGCACGATGGGTGTTATTCTTTTCCAGATATTCATTTCACATCACCTACCGGCCAGGATCAAAGAACATCAACCGATAGAAAAACAGAAAATGACTCCTGCGCACAAGTGGTCGACCCAATAGATCAAAGGGATACACTGGCCTTGCTGCCCTCAAGGATGGGGAATCCTAGCAGACACAGAAATAAAAAGAGAGAAGGGCGCACCGGCCATGTGTATTATCTTTTGTAAAACATTTATTTAAGTAAATGATAAAGGAAATTACTCACAAGCAGTAGAGTATCATGTGCCATGAACCTTGGACATCAGCTTGCAACAAGTGGTTAAAATGATGAACAAAGCCTTCCAAAGGTCTATCAGAGGAAAATTCATAAAACACTGCTCACTAACGCGTTTCGAAGGGCTCGTCCCTTCTTCATCAGAGCTCAGCGGTGAACCCTCCTTCAGTAGGTCCTGTATATATAGTGAATGCCAAAAAAGGCCCAATCAATGGATGGGGCAGGGCACATGGGGCTCCTCCCTCTCTGGAAAATCCTCCCTCCTACACTTTAGCCTGTGCAAGTGGATGGCCCATCATGGTTTAGTTGGTTAGTAGATACATTGATGAATAGATTCATTCATAGATAGATATAATATAATAAAGAAGTTGATGAGTGTCACTGTAGTGTAGTACAGTTAGGACCCAGCAGGGGCTAACCATAGGAGTGCATGATCAGCAGTGATAGATGTGTACATGTAAAAACGTCCATATATATAAACATATATAGCGAGGCACAGAAAGGTGCAGAGAGGCATAGGATGGATGCATCTGTATGGCGGGGAAGGGAGTCTCATGTAAATAAGCCGATATGCAAAGAGATGGACACTATACCTTTGGTGCTCAGTACACTCAGATCGCTGTGTGGCTGCAGTGTGTGTGAGAGGGGGTGCGGCCCGCCGATCCTATCAGGATGTACACACGGGGTTGGAACGCACGCCAGTGCGCTTGCGTTCCAAACAAGAGGAAGGGGCGGTGTGCGTCATTTCCTCTGTGCCCGCTGCCGCTTACCGATGACGTCAGCGGCAGGGGATAGAGCGGCGCCATACTGCTGGAGGCAGACGCTCGAGGGGGCGGGGCCGGCACAATACAGATCACGGGTCTGCCCTGTAGAAAGCCACACGAGGGTGGTGCCTAGAAAAACCGGCCTTCGCTCAATGAATCACGGGGCCACTGCATATTGGCAAGCAGTAAACATATGCATATCAAATATAATTACCTAAAGTCAATACTGACTGATGGATGGTATACAGCTTGTATAGTGTTGTACTAGATAGCATTTAGGATTGTCAGCAGTGCTAGTAGTACATGTATTTACAGTATTAGCAATATTAAAGGATGCACAACTCATATGCCCATCTGCACATAACGTGAATGCCCATATCACTGTGTATCATGAGACGCTAAAAGTGAAGGTCTAATCCAGGCCAGACTAAAATGTAAAAACATTAAAAATATATAAAAAAACAATAAAAAATTATTATAATTGTGTAAAAGAGTAGAATAAAAAGTTCTTAACGAATATGAGAAAAGGAGGGGGGGGGGGGGAATGAATTGCACCAGGATTGTACTGAAGGAGTGGACACATGTGGCACATGCAGTAACTGACATAATGACTACTTAGTGCTAATGTGCTCATGATAATCATCAGAAACTTACAACGGAGGAGGGATAGGAAGGATGTATATGTAAATATATATATATATATATACATATATATATTTTATGATATTTCCAGGCAAAGGCCGGGTGGTCCCTTCCTCCTCACTGTGTGCAACATGTGTAACATGACAAACTTGTCGTTGGAATACATTACAAAGAGATACCTATATCATGAATGCTAAAGATATCAACAATGGTACCACAGTAATAACATTACCACATTATAGTAATTCAGTGTATATTTGATTAACCATAGATCACTGGGGAAATGTGAAATATGATACACCAAATAGAGCTGAAAGGATACATCAGAATGCAACAATCGAAAGTCGACCTAGGGCCAGAAGCATAAAAAACAGAAGATGTGTGTGCGTGGACAAAGTGTCAGTGACATTTAGAAGCGCCATGGGTGGGTACTATAGGGTCACGTGATTTTGTGAACCTCAGGGTCTTCATTCAGGCCCCCAGGGGTCATGCTCCCAAGGGTGAAGATCCAATAGGCTTCGCGTTTGCAGAGCTTTTGGTGTCTCCTACCCCTATCGAGGCCGCCTCCAATGGATTCAATCCCGAACACTTTCATGCCTGATGGATCACCGTGATGAACTTCCTGAAAGTGCCGAGGGACCGGATACTTGACACGTGTATTTTTGATGTCGCATTTGTGTTCGCCAATATGCACTCTCATAGGGCGGGAGGTACGACCTACATACAGGCGTCCACATGGACAAAGAATACCGTATACCACGTAGTCCGTCCCACAGTTAATGAACTGCTTCAGATGATGTATTTTACCGTCTCTGCCAGTGACTGACTTCTTTCTGTGCCACATGTATTGACATGTGCCACAGTTCCTGACACTACATTTGTAGCTACCTTTCTGGTCAAATATCGTAGACCATGCATTTATGGACCTATTACGGGGCTCCCTCACCATACTGGGGGCTATAAGTCCTCTCAAGTCTCGTGGTTTTCTATATACTATGTTTGGGCCATCAGAAAGGTGCTCACTTAACACTGGATCGTGTTTCAGAATACTCCAGTTTTTCCGTAAAATGCTTTGTATCTCAAAGGCTTTGTTGGTGTATTGTGTGGAAAAACGAGTCTGTATGGTGTCCTGATTGATAGAGGAAATGGACGGTGGATCATATGTCGGAGTATCGTCATATAAGCGGGCATATTTATTGAAGGCAGTCTCAATAAGGGTGGAGTCATAGCCCTTATCCAGGAACTTATCACGAAGGACCTTGCTTTGCTCTAAGTAGTCGCATTTCTTGGTGCACGTACGCTTCAGACGGCAAAACTGTCCAAACGGGACATTTCTAATCCATCTAGGATGGTGATTGCTGTCAGCGTGCAAGAAGGAATTACCACCACTAGATTTGAAATGTGTTCTAGAGAGAATGTTACCATCAGAGTCACTCCTAAGCTCGAGGTCTAGAAAGACAAGGTTCTCACTATTGATGACGTGAGTGAAGCTGATACCAAAGGGGTTCCCTCTACAATGGTCAAGGAAGAGATGTAGTTCCTGATCAGTCCCATCCCAAATAATGAGAATGTCATCAATATATCTGGCATAGAGGACCAGGTTCGCTCCATATGGGTTGTTGTTCCAAATGGATAGTTCTTCCCAGTATCCCATAAAAATATTGGCATAGCTTGGGGCGAACCTGGCCCCCATGGCTGTGCATATCGGCTTATTTACATGAGACTCCCTTCCCCGCCATACAGATGCATCCATCCTATGCCTCTCTGCACCTTTCTGTGCCTCGCTATATATGTTTATATATATGGACGTTTTTACATGTACACATCTATCACTGCTGATCATGCACTCCTATGGTTAGCCCCTGCTGGGTCCTAACTGTACTACACTACAGTGACACTCATCAACTTCTTTATTATATTATATCTATCCATGAATGAATCTATTCATCAATGTATCTACTAACCAACTAAACCATGATGGGCCATCCACTTGCACAGGCTAAAGTGTAGGAGGGAGGACTTTCCAGAGAGGGAGGAGCCCCATGTGCCCTGCCCCATCCATTGATTGGGCCTTTTTTGGCATTCACTATATATACAGGACCTACTGAAGGAGGGTTCACTGCTGAGCTCTGATGAAGAAGGGACGAGCCCTTCAAAACGCGTTAGTGAGCAGTGTTTTATGAATTTTCCTCTGATAGACCTTTGGAAGGCTTTGTTCATCATTTTAACCACTTGTTGCAAGCTGATGTCCAAGGTTCATGGCACATGATACTCTACTGCTTGTGAGTAATTTCCTTTATCATTTACTTAAATAAATGTTTTACAAAAGATAATACACATGGCCGGTGCGCCCTTCTCTCTTTTTATTTCAAAGAACATCAAGCCTGACGCTCTCTCTCGGATGTATGATGACCCCAAGGAAACTTCAGTCCCTGACACCATTTTATCTGAGGGCAACTTTCTGCTTTTCCAGACAGACCTGATGTCTAAAACAAGCCTCAAAGGGGGTGTCCGGTCCTCCAGGATCAACCTTGATACCCAGGGATGGGATGCTTTGGAAGGACAGCAAAATTTTTGTGCCAGAAAGTCGCCGGACAGAGGTTCTGAGCCTGTGTCACGACCATCCACTGGCCGGACATTTTGGGGTTCACAAGACTCGTGAACTAATCCAGCGCATGTTTTGGTGGCCGAAGCTTGAGGAAGATTGCAAGGACTATGTCAAATCATGTGTCATCTGTACCCAAAGCAAGTCTGCCAGGACCAAGTCCTGGGGTCTCCTCAGACCTCTACCAATTCCTGACAGACCCTGGAGCATGATTGCCATGGACTTTGTAGTGGAACTACCCCCTTCTGAAGGACATACAGCTATCTTTGTAGTGGTTGACCGTTTGTCTCAGATGGCACACTTCATACCCATAAAGAGTACTCCGTCTGCTTTGGAAACCGCCCGGGTTTGTCAGGGAGATCGTAAGGCTGCACGAGGTACCAACCAACATTGTATCTGACAGGGGAGTCCAGTTCACCTCCCGCTTCTGGAGGTCACTATGCCAAATCCTGAAAATTGAGCTTTCCATGTCATCTGCTTTCCACCCCCAGACTAACGGACAAACTGAGAGGACGAACCAAACCCTGGAACAGTACATCCGTTGCTTTACCTCGTTTGTCCAGGATGATTGGGTAGCACTTTTGCCTCTAGCGGAATTCGCTTTCAACAATGCCAGCCATTCAGCCACAGGTCAGTCACCATTCTTTGCAAACTATGGGTTCCATCCTGTCTTCCTGCCTAACACTATTCCGGAATCTCCTGTTCCAGCAGTACAAAGCACTGTCGAATTCCTGGGTCGCAACAATAAGTTGTTGCAAGAAGTAATGGCCGACGCGCAGGCAACCAACAAGAGGCTTTATGACAGGAAGAGAAGAGGTGAATTACGTCTCCAACCAGGTGATCAGGTGTGGTTATCTACCACCAACCTCAAGATGGCTTGCCCTTCAAAAAAGTTGGCACCCAAATTCATTGGCCCTTTTCCAGTTAAAAGGTAATTGAATGAGGTCTCCTACGAGCTTACCTTGCCTAAGTCGCTCAAAGTGCACCCAGTGTTTTACATGTCTCTGCTTAAACCCACAGTACCTGACCCTTTCCCGGACAGAGGATCGGGGCCACCCGAACCCGTTATTATTAATAAGGACGAGGAGTATGAAGTGGAGGCTGTCGTAGACTGCAGGAGGAGAGGTAACCAACTTCAATTTTTAATCAAGTGGAAGGGGTATGAACTAGAGGAGAACTCATGGGAACCTAAGCAAAATGTGCATGCCCAAGAACTGATCCAGGCTTTCTTCCGCAGACATCCACAGAAAAGAGCTCTTTTGGGCACCCAGAGGTTGCCCTTAAAGCGGGGCAATGTCATGGACACACTACTTCCAGACCTGCAACAGGGCTCAGACGCATCCCCGCCAACAGGTCCCCAGTAACGAACAGGCGTGCGCCAATGCGCATGCGCCGATCGCGGAGATCGCGCACGCGCGCACAGTAACGCAGCTTTGGCGCCCAGTGGCCTTTAAGAGGGGCTTCCACCATTCAGCTCTTGCTGTTTGATCTGCAGCTTCACCTGTGACCTGTTCCTGTAATCTGCATCTGATCACCTTCTGACCTGGCTCTCTGACTACGCTGCTGTCTCCAATCCTGAACCTTGGCTTTCCTTGACCCTGATCCTGTTTGCTTGCCTGCCTGATCTCCTGCTACCAGAACCAGCCTGAACTTGACCATTCCTTGCCTGCCGATTCTGTTGATCTGATCCGCTGTGTATGACCCGACTTGTCTGACCTTGCTTCTGCCTGCTGTGCACACCCATGTGCGTTTGCTGCTTCTTGGCGCACCTGCGCCCAGCCGACCTGCATCCAGCTCACCTGCATCCAGCTCACCTGCATCCGGCTTACCTGCACCCTGCTGACCTGCATCCAGTTTAGCTGCATCCAGCTTACCTGCACCCGGCACTCCAGCCAGTTCCAGTGCCTCCCAGCGGATGTCATCTCCGGTTCCAGAGAATCCACCAGGCACTCATACCCCACTGTGCTCCTATGGTCACTGTCCTCAACCCCTGGGCTGTATGAGAGGTCTCCCTCTGCACGTCAGGCTCACATACGAGGTACGTGTCAGTTTTGGAGCGTTGAAACAATAATCCACACATTCTTGATTATCAATCTTTTTAATACCAGCACAATCACATATGCATTTAGAAAAGGTTTTAAAACAAATCAACATGTTTGTTGTAAAAAAAATTTTGGGGTCACATTAAAAAAAAGTAGAAATGTCCATTTAAGATAAAACAGGCATGTTTAAAACCAACAAGAAAGACACAAATCTTGAACTTACAAAGTTCACATTTGGTAGAATGTGCAATATGGCAATATCAGACATGAGTATTTACAAACTGTGTTTGAAATTGCGTTCAGATGGGGTGAAGTCACCCCAGAAAAAGCCAAATTTTGAAGATGCACACCAATTGCCGAATGTCAACATGTGCTATCTGCCATTACGGGGGATCAAGGGACGTGTTTTGTGGGTGCAACCCCTTCCTCTCAGCTACTTTATTATTGAGGAAGGGGTTGCACCCCCAAAACGCGTCCATTGATCTCCCGTGATGGCAGATAGCCCATGTTGACACACTGTGTGCCTCTTCAAAATTTGGCTTTTCGCAAATATGTCAAAAAATGCTAAACATTTTTAGCTCACAAAAAGCGAAAAAAACATAGGGATTTTGAGGGGTTTTAAACTCTCCCTAAAA
This sequence comes from Lithobates clamitans, assembly GCA_037952925.1. Classification (NCBI taxonomy): domain Eukaryota; kingdom Metazoa; phylum Chordata; class Amphibia; order Anura; family Ranidae; genus Lithobates; species Lithobates clamitans. Next base: position 57,965 of record JBBGZY010002826.1, read on the forward strand.
CATCAATGATGTTCTTCATTTTTTTTTTTTGAACATCATTGATGCTTTTCTGGATGTTTTCCAAGTCCCTATTACACCCAATGATCTCCCCAATCAGGATCTGTGCACTTTCAGAGGTGAAATAATCTGGATCCACAACATCACGATCACCTAAAAAGATAGAAACAAAAACATACCATGTATTATATATATGCCGGCATCCATCTCTTACCTGAGCCTGTGGTCGCAGACACTCACCTGTTGTGGTGACAATTTCCACCACGTAATCTTCCTTCCTGCTCTGCTGGTCCTAGGTGGATTTCCCCTTCTTCCAGAGGTGGGGGGTCTGTGATCTCCTCGGATGAGGGGTGTCCTCCGAGTCTTTTCTCCCCTATGTACAAGAAAATTAGGTATACTTAGCACACAGATATTTGATAGCAGAAATAGGAATATGAAACATTGCTTGAAAGTGGGGTACAATTGTCTGTTTGGCAGAGTTCCAAGATGTAGCATTTTTCTTGTCCTTTGTCAAGCTTGAATACTTACCTGTCTTGTACAAGCTTCACAGATGGAGACCCCCCTATAGTATACACTGGAGCACCTGTGTGCCCCCCCTAATAAAAAGGGTGTTTTTGTGTCCCACACTAGTGCTCCAGTGTCCAGATGTGAAAAGTGCTGCTCAGTGTCCTCTCCTTACACAGAATCTAGTTTACATTTCATTCTAGTAACAAACCCATCTACACAACCAAATTATTTGCAGACAAGTAGGCCATAAAAAATGTGGGCAAATGCATATGGCCAAAACAATGCTGTTTTCTAGGCTGAACAAACAATGTTTTATACGAACGAATAATGTGCCCATGAACATGAAAGTTGCCTTTTGAAACCGGATAACAGTTAAGAAAAGCACATGGAGCAGCACGAACGTAATAAACATAGAGAATAGAAACACAGGACAACTACTTACTTTTTTACAACACTCTCCGGATCTTTCTGTACTGCTCGTGCTCCCTTAATTTTAGGTCCGACCATCGATTCCTGAGCTGATCCTTGGATCGTCGTACCCCGAAATTCCGGTGCAGACTCTTGACCACTTTCGCCATGATCTTGGCCTTTCTGACATTGGGGTTGGGGTAAGGTCCATACTTCCCGTCAGAGTCGGCCCTCTTCAGTATGTCGACCATCTCCAACATCTCCCCAAAGGACATATTTGATGCCTTAATTTGTCTCCTTCTGGATCGGGACGTTTCAGGCTCTGGGCTTTCCTCCTCCTCCTCCTCGTTGGTGTAATTATCAGACACCTGCTCTGACTCCACCATGTGCTTTTCCCCCACTGCGCCAAATGAAAAGGGGCGGGGAATAGACTAGAAAGAACGTCAGGGGCGGGCGGAGTTTCACGCATGCGCAGTGTTTATAAAGCGTAACACGCGTGCGTAGTACGTACGATCTGTGAGCGGAGGAAGGAGTAACGGAGGCGCCCATCGTGATAACGAAGGTAAGATTTCAAATTGGGCCTATACTGCTTCTAGATTGAGGCCTATATTTGCACAAGTTTAGAAGACTTTCGGCTGACATTAGGGTTTGTCTTGTGTTGTGTCTTGCAGTGAAAATGGATATCTTTAAAGATGAGGAATTTATGCCCATATTAATTGATATGTTCAGGGAGCTGCCCTGTCTATGGCAGATAAACCACCCTGAATATAAGAACCAAACAAAGAGGAAGGCAGCGCTGGATAATTTGTTGGAATTTGTGAAGCAGGTGATCCCCACGGCAGACATCACCTATTTGAAGATCCTGATTGGTGGCCTGAGGAGCACTTATCTAAGGGAGCGCAAGAAGGTCCAGGATTCGCAGAGATCCGGAGCAGCAGATGACATCTATGTCCCCAGGATGTGGTACTATGACAGGCTACATTTTCTGGCAGGCCAGACTGAACCCAGGCCATCCCTCTCCAGTCTTCCTTCCACGCTTCCTTCCCCCCCAGCTGAGGCTTCTGATGCCCAACCTGGGCCTTCCAGGCAGCAACATGTGGAGGAGCCCAGCTTGAGCCAGGTATAGCATTCTTCTAAATATTTCTGGTTGTCCAATCAATGATGTTAAATAGATGTTAGTTTGGATTGCTAATTTATGATTGTGATTGATAATGCAAAAACTAAAACTATGTCCCTTTTTCATACACAGGGAAGTCTCAGCCAGGAGGTGGCCGGGCCAAGCAGGCTGCCTGATACCCAGGTCCCTACCCTCCGCCTTCAAAGACAAAGTGGCAGGAAGAGGAGTAACCTGGAGGAGGCTGCCATAGGCCTCTTTTGGAAGGCTACTGAGGCCCTCAGAACACCACACAGTGTGGAGGAGGATTTCGCTGCCATAACTGCATGCAAAATTATGCAGATGGAGGAGGGCCAACAACTCCTGTGTGAGTCCTTAATTTTGGAAGCTCTCAATAAGGGGTTGAGGGGCCAAATAACATGTGCTACCCACATTTGTGACCTCACACATAGTCCTCCTCCTCCCCCTCCTCCTCCAGGTCCTACTCCTCCTCCTTCTCCAGATCCTACTCCTCCTCCTCCAGGTCCTACTCCTCCTCCTCCTCCAGATCCTACTCCTCCTCCTCCAGGTCCTACTCCTCCTCCTCCTCCTCCAGATCCTACTCCTCCTCCTCCTCCTCCAGGTCCTACTCCTTCTCCTGCCACATCTCCAACACCACAGCCACAGCTGGGAAGGAAGCGTGGAAGGAAGACCAGAGAGTGATGGCCTGGGTTCAGTCTGGTCTGGCAAAAGATGCAGGCTCTTGTAGTACCACAGCCTGGGGACACAGATGTCATCTGCTGCTTTCCGGATCTTTGGGACTTCTGGACCAGACTGCACACCCTTAGATAAGGACTCCTCAGGCCACCAATTTTGCTGGAAAATAATTGATGTGTGTCCTGGGGGTCCAAGGCTTCGCCAATTCATGATGTTTATCCAGCGTTGCCTCCCTCTTTGTTTGTTTGTGAGCCCTTAATAAAGGTTTTTTTGTTTCAATTATACTCGCCTATGTGTGTTTTCCTTCAAAAAGGACAGTTTGTTTGTGAGGAGGCAGGTACATTTCAAATATACAATGTGAAATTAAGAAGAGACACCAACACCAAACAATCTCCTTGAGATTAAATAATACAAGATAATAATGGTGTTATGGTAACTTGACACACAAAACACACACAAAAATATTCTGGATGTTAAATAACTAAAAACAAAACAAAAAACAAGATGAGCCTTAAAAAAAAAAAACAAACCAAAAAAAAAAAAAAACACATCAGGCTTGAAAAAAAAAAAAAAACACAAACAAAAATGATATATCTTTTTGGTCAGATGTGACAAATCATAATATATTGAGGGAATCCCACTAAAAAAACACAAATAAAACTTTGTGAGAAGTGTGTGTGAATATGAGCAGCAAAACAACTTCATTCTTCTCACATTATAAAGAAGAAGAGAGTGCGCTGCATTAAACCATTTCTAACATTGCAGCGTGACGAAAGTGCTGTATCCATTGTGAACGCTAATTTTACCAGACCGGAAAATCCGATGCAAAATGTCCGATGGAGCCCACACACGGTCGGAATGTCCGACAACACGCTCCGATCGCACATTTTCCATCGGAAAATCCGACCGTGTGTACGGGGCATTAGAAGAACTGGCTGCGGTAGGGACACAGCATTGTCCCCCGGGCACTGATAAGTCAACAGCTACATTATCTATAAAAAATAATAATATCTAAAATAATAAAATCAAAGTTTCTCTTTAAGTTTAAAAAAATAATCCAACTTCTGAGTAATTTTATTTTTTGGCACATAAATTCTTTAATAAATATTAACAAATCACATGATAAAAATACAACAGCAGAGAAATAGGAAGGAAGAAAGGAAGCCAACAGAACATTATCAGCAAAATAAAGGTCAACATAGCAAAGAGGGGGGATTGTGAATGAGGTGGGTGGGAGTGGCTAAATGATAAGTCGCTTTTGAAAAGGATCGCAGCATAACATAAATGCAATGAGTAAATATCACAATCACATGTTAAAATCCATGTATGGTGAAAACAATAATATAGCATGGCAGACCCATAGTATGGTGCGTGGTAAGATCTTCCATGTGGAAACAAAATAAGATCACAGAAATCTAGTACATACAGTATATTAGGATCAATAAATCATCTACAGAATAGGTGCATCCAGTAAGCCCGACGCGTTTCGTGTATATGAAATTACACTCGTCAGGGGCAGGTGCACTTGGGTCTACAACAAAACATGAATAAGTCAATATGTACCATGATTGAAACCATATGTGGGAGAAGTATATACCTATAGGGAGAGGGTTGTAAACTCATCCCTATGGATACTTACAAGCCTGTAGAGAAGGGGGTCTCAAAGTGGCGGCCCCTCCAGCTGTTGCGCAACTACAAGTCCCATGAGGCATTGCAAGGCTGACAGTTACAAGCATGACTCAGGCAGAGGCATGATGGGACTTGTAGTTCACGTAACAGCTGGAGGGCCGACAGTTTGAGACCCCTGCTGTAGAGTCTGTGCATCCAGACAGGGAGGTATCATTCCCGGGAGCTGATATAGGGATGGAGACATGTGTTCCCGCATGTTCACTCAAAATCCCAAATTTGTTCTCTTTTATAAACCATATTAGGGATGGAGGTGCATGGAGTGTCTATTAGGTAGTCTGTGACCATGTAGAATTGTATAATATATACTGTATATAAAGGGCAAGGCTGGTCCTTGTCTGCCTCTGAATGTAGGCTTCTTTCACATATTTTCTTCAAAGTCTATGACAATCCCAGACCAGAGATGGACCCTCTTCAGTCTGCTGTGATCCGGATATGTTGGGCTGTGTTTTGTTGTCATTACCCGGGAATTGCGATGCCAGTGAGAGCCCCACCCCCACCTTTCCCTCCCTATCTGCATCTGCTGTTGTGAAGGACTAGGCAGGCTGGTCTCTCCTGGCATCGGCGCCACACCTCCACACCATGCGTGTGATGTCATTTGGCGGTTTGGCACCGGTGTTTGTGTTTTCCCATCAGCATCAACACGCGGGTGGGAATATGCCTAGCTTGAGGAGCGGCGGACGTCCCTCTGGCAGGTATGTTCCCCTTCCCTAATTGTTGCACCTCTGTGGAGCCGGCTGGTTACTCTGTGCACATATAATGGTCCCATTCACTGTCAGCCTTTCCACCAGGCAGCACATCCTGTCCCTCACCGCACTTACATGGACCACATACAAATAGATTTTTCACCACTACATCAGGTAATTACATATAGTTACATAGTATTACATAGTTACATAGTAGGTGAGGTTGAAAAAAGACACAAGTCCATCAAGTCCAACCTATGTGTGTGATTATGTGTCGGTATTACATTGTATATCCCTGTATATTGCGGTCATTCAGGTGATTATCTAATAGTTTCTTGAAGCTATCAATGCTCCCCGCTGAGACCACCGCCTGTGGAAGGGAATTCCACATCCTTGCCGCTCTTACAGTAAAGAACCCTCTACGTAGTTTAAGGTTAAACCTCTTTTCTTCTAATTTTAATGAGTGGCCACGAGTCTTATTAAACTCTCTTCTGCGAAAAAGTTTTCTCCCTATTGTGGGGTCACCAGTCCGGTATTTATATATTGTGGGGTCACCAGTCCGGTATTTATATATTGTGGGGTCACCAGTCCGGTATTTATATATTGTGGGGTCACCAGTCCTGTATTTATATATTGTGGGGTCACCAGTCCGGTATTTATATATTGTGGGGTCACCAGTCCGGTATTTGTATATTGTGGGGTCACCAGTCCGGTATTTATATATTGTGGGGTCACCAGTCCGGTATTTATATAATGAAATCATATCCCCTCTCAAGCGTCTCTTCTCCAGAGAGAATAAGTTCAGAGCTCACAACCTTTCCTCATAACTAAGATCCTCCAGACCCTTTATTAGCTTTGTTGCCCTTCTTTGTAGTCGCTCCATTTCCAGTACATCCTTCCTGAGGACTGGTGCCCAGAACTGGACAGCATACTCCAGGTGCGGCCGGACCAGAGTCTTGTAGAGCGGGAGAATTATCGTTTTATCTCTGGAGTTGATCCCCTTTTTAATGCCAATATTCTGTTTGCTTTATTAGCAGCAGCTTGGCATTGCATGTCATTGCTGAGCCTATCATCTACTAGGACCCCCAGGTCCTTTTCCATCCTAGATTCCCCCAGAGGTTCTCCCCCCAGTCTATAGATTGCATTCATATTTTTGCCACCCAAATGCATTATTTTACATTTTTCTACATTGAACCTCATTTGCCATGTAGTCGCCCCTCCCCCATTCATTTGTTCAGATCTTTTTGCAAGGTTTCCACATCCTGCGGAGAAGTTATTGCCCTGCTTAGCTTAGTATCGTCTGCAAATACAGAGATTGAACTGTTTATCCCATCCTCCAGGTCGTTTATGAACAAATGAAATAGGATTGGTCCCAGCACAGAACCCTGGGGGACCCCACTACCCACCCCTGACCATTCTGAGTACTCCCCATTTATCACCACCCTCTGAACTCGCCCTTGTAGCCAGTTTTCAATCCATGTACTCACCCTATGGTCCATGCCAACGCACCTTATTTTGTACAGTAAACGTTTATGGGGAACTGTGTCAAATGCTTTTGCAAAATCCAGATACACCACGTCTACGGGCCTTCCTTTATCTAGATGGCAACTCACCTCCTCATAGAAGGTTAATAGATTGGTTTGCCAAGAACGATTCTTCATGAATCCCTGCTGATTACTGCTAATGATATCGTTCTTATTACTAAAATCTTGTATATAGTCCCTTATAATCCCCTCCAAGAGTTTACATACTATTGATGTTAGGCTAACTGGTCTGTAATTCCCAGGGATGTATTTTGGGCCCTTTTTAAATATTGGTGCTACATTGGCTTTTCTCCAATCAGCTGGTACCATTCCAGTCAATAGACTGTCTGTAAAAATTAGGAACAATGGTCTGGCAATCACCTGACTGAGTTCCCTAAGTACCCTCGGATACAAGCCATCTGGTCCCGGTGATTTATTAATGTTAAGTTTTCCAAGTCTAATTTTAATTTTGTCCTCTGTTAACTGCTTCAGCCCTGGAAGATTTTACCCCCTTCCTGACAAGAGCACTCTTTGCGATTCGGCGCTGCGTCGCTTTAACTGACAATTGCGTGGTCGTGCGACGTCACATCCAAACAAAATTGACATCCTTTTTTTCCCACAAATAGAGCTTTCTTTTGGTGGTATTTGATCACCTCTGTGGTTTTTATTCTTTGCGCTATAAACAAAAAAAGAGCAATAATTTTGAAAAAAAAATATCCCCCAAAAATATATATACATTTTTTTTCTCAGTTTAGGCCGATATGTATTTTTTTTTTCTCAGATTAGGCCGATACGTATTCTTCTACATATTTTTGGTTAAAAAAAAAATCACAATAAGCGTACATTGATTGGTTTGCGCAAAAGTTATAGCATCTACAAAATACAGGATAGTTTTATGGCATTTTTATTATGATTTTTTTTTTCATATTAATAATGGCGGCGATCTGCGATTTTTTTAATCGGGACTGCGACATTATGGCGGACACATCGGACATTTTTGACACTACTTTGGGACCACTGTCATTTATACAGCGATCAGTGCGATAAAAATGCGTTGAATACTGTGTAAATGACACTGGCAGTGAAGGGGTTAACCAGTAAGGGGCGATGAAGGGGTTAATTGTGCCCTAGGGAGTGATTCTAACTGTGGGGGGGAGGGGCTACACCTCACATGACAGCGATCACTGCTCTCGATGACAGGGAGCAGTGATCTCTGTCATGACACAAGGTAGAACGGGGAAATGCCTTGTTTACAAAAAGCATCTCCCCAATCTGCCGCTCCGTGACACGATCGCAGGCACCCGGCGGACATCGGGCCCACGGGAACCGCGATCACAGAGAATGTGGCGGGTGCGCACGCGCCCGCAGTGCCGCTGCTTAAAGGGGACGTACCTGTACGCCCTTTTGCCCACAAGTGCCATTCTGGTGACGTAAAAATTGGCGTGCCCTGGTCGGCAAGCGGTTAACCATGGAGGTGCTTCCTGTGTTGTGTCATGAGGATAAACACTGCAGTTTTGGTTACTGAAGCCCCCCGATTCACTCGTGAAGACTGAGGAGAAGAATAAATTCAATACCTTCGCCATCTCCCCATCCTTTGTAAGCAGATGTCCTTCCTCATTCTTTATGGGGCCAATATGGTCTGTCCCCATAATTAATTGCTCACCTTTTTTAAACCTATGTCCCGTTAGTATTTAGTAGTTGTCCTTTTTCACACTCCCCCCCCCCCCCCATTTACTTTCATGATGGTTTTTTAACCCATATCCTTACTCAGGCTTTAGTCCCTCTAGTTCATCTATTATATCAGACTCCTATCCTTTATTTGGCTTGTGGTGTTGGGTCTCTATTATATTACACTTAATTAGTGGTACACTATAATACGTATTTACAATGCACCGCTTGTAACTAATTTCTAGAATTTGAACCCACACCTACCACCATTTGGTTATGTGTTTCTCATCTTTGTTGGGATCATCGTATGCTCCCAGTCTTTTCAATGTCGGGTTCCAACCTCGGCTCCCGGGAAGGATACCTCCCTGTCTGGATGCACAGACTCAGACGCTACAGGGTTGGTATCGATAGGGATGAGTTTACATCCCTCTCCCTATAGGTATATACTTCTCCCACATATGGTTTCAACCATGGTACCTAAAAGATCATAAAAGCAATGTAGGGAACGAATAGCCTTGACCGACGCGTTTCGTCCAATTTGGACCCCTGCAGAAGTCCAAATTGGACGAAACGCGTCAGTAGGCTCTTCGTTCCCTACATTGCTTTTATAATCTTTTCTGTGATCACTTTTTATACCATTGTATATTGGTTGGTTCCAATAAATGTACCTTTCTGATCTGCACCATCGGAGTATTCTATTTTTTTTTTTCCCCGTACCTTTTTGGTTCCATGAGAGATCTGGACGTTCCCACTATATGTGTTGTTTTCCTGGGTCCGGTGGACATCATCACAGCTGTTCCAGTCTAGAGGAAACACCTTTGGAGATCTAGGACCCCTATCAGCACCTGGGAGAACCATCCATCTGGGTCCTTAAGCCTGTTTGATTCGGTGTCATTGGCATTGGAATCCACCTGATCCGGTAAGAGTGTTTACACCTTCTTCACTTCAAGAGCTATTATTAGACCAATCGCATGTTGGAGGATTTCCTCAGTCTTATTGGATTTGTCATCCATCTCACCTTTTTATGTTTTTTTCACATACACAATGAACTGGATCAAACCTTTTCATCACTGAACTCTGTTAGTTCACACATATGTGTTTTATATACATATTTTGTTTTAGCGCTGCATTCTTCACATGATCCTATTCGAATTTTAGTCACATTCAAGTGTAGCTGCTTGCCATTTTATTTTATTTGATTGGGTTAGCGCAGTTATACCATTTACACATGGTACATATTGACTTATTCATGTTTTGTTGTAGGCCCAAGTGCGCCTGCCCCTGAAGAGTGTAATTTCATATTGACGAAACGCGTTGGACTTACTGGAAGCACCCATTCTGTAGATGATTTATTGATTCTAATATACTGTATGTACTAGATTTCTGTGATCTTGTTTTGTTTCCACATGGAAGATCTTATCCACTCACCATACTATGGGCCTGCCATGCTGCATTATTGTTTTCACCATACATGGATTTTTAACATGCGATTGTGATATTTACTCATTGCATTTATGTTATGCTGTGATCCTTTTTGACAATAAAAGGTATCCTTTTCAAAACCGACTTATCATTTAGCCACTCCCACCCACCTCATTTAAGGTCCCGACCCCCCCCCCTCTTTGCTATGATATAGGGATGGAGACATGTCTTCCCGCACGTTTCACTCAAAGTCCCACATTTTTCCTCTTGTACAGTCGCAACCTAAAGCAATAGTAGACCCAAAAGCAAACCTTTCTTACATTGCAGCTTCCCAATTCTTAGATGTGACGGCTGCATTAGTTTCCTTTTTTTTTAGGCTTTCTTTCTTTTGCTTTCAGCAGGTGATCTGGCCAGTAGGTCTGTTGTTTTTCAACAGGAACATGCTCTCCTGCAGATGTAGCAGTTACAGGGTTGAGACAAAACCTTTACCACCGACAGGAGGTACTTACAATGATCAGCTTTTATTTAAAACCTTTATCTCAAAAGGAACAAAACGGTAACTGCTTATAAAATGTGAGCTGCAGTTCACCTTCAGTTTGTTGGTGTATTTAAATCTATTAGTCCATCTAACACTCCCCCTCCCCCCCCAGACTGACCGCTGCCGTGCAAAAAGGTGCTCCCTGTGCTCCTTCCTCCAGAATGCAGGAGGTGTCTGCCGGCCACCTGCGATCGCTTGCAAGAGAGCCAGAACGGGGATCTGTCAAAGGAAACAGGCAGATCCCCGTTCTGACAGGGGAGGAAAGAGAGGTCTGCTGTTCCTAGTGATCAGGAACAGCGATCTCTCTCCTCCTTCAGTCAGTCCCCCCCCCCCCCCCCCCACAGTTAGAATCTTTTATCCTTTTAGAAAAATTACAGAACATTTCGTTCAACTTGCACAAATGCTTTCGTCATTTGTGCAATGAATGTTTATATAATAGACTCCTTATTTTAACCAATCTAGCTTTTGATTCTTAAAGTGTTACTAAACCCAGGAGCCTGCACTCACTATATCTGATCTCCCCAGGAGCCTGCATTCACCATATCTGGTCTCCCCAGGAGCCTGCACTCACTATATCTGCTCTCCCCAGGAGCCTGCATTCACTATATCTGCTCCCCCCAGGAGCCTGCACTTACTATATCTGATCTCCCCAGGAGCCTGCACTCACTATATCTGATCTCCCCAGGATTCTGCATTCACTATATCTGATCTCCCCAGGAGCCTGCATTCACCATATCTGGTCTCCCCAGGAGCCTGCAGTCACTATATCTGATCTCCCCAGGAGCCTGCACTCACTATATCTGCTCTCCCCAGGAGCCTGCATTCACTATATCTGATCTCCCCAGGACTCTGCATTCACTATATCTGATCTCCCCAGGAGCCTGCAGTCACTATATCTGATCTCCCCAGGACCCTGCAGTCACTATATCTGATCTCCCCAGGACTCTGCATTCACTATATCTGATCTCCCCAGGAGCCTGCAGTCACTATATCTGATCTCCCCAGGAGCCTGCATTCACTATATCTGATCTCCCCAGGAGCCTGCATTCACTATATCTGATCTCCCCAGGAGCCTGCACTCACTATATCTGATCTCCCCAGGAGCCTGCACTCACTATATCTGATCTCCCCAGGAGCCTGCATTCACTATATCTGATCTCCCCAGGAGTCTGCGTTCACTATATCTGATCTCCCCAGGAGCCTGCACTCACTATATCTGATCTCCCCAGGAGCCTGCACTCACTATATCTGATCTCCCCAGGAGCCTGCATTCACTATATCTGATCTCCCCAGGAGTCTGCGTTCACTATATCTGATCTCCCCAGGAGCCTGCATTCACTATATCTGCTCTCCCCAGGACCCTGCATTCACTATATCTGCTCTCCCCAGGAGCCTGCATTCACTATACCTGATCTCCCCAGGACTCTGCATTCACTATATCTGATCTCCCCAGGAGCCTGCATTCACTATATCTGGTCTCCCCAGGAGCCTGCATTCACTATACCTGATCTCCCCAGGACTCTGCATTCACTATATCTGCTCTCCCCAGGAGCCTGCATTCACTATATCTGCTCTCCCCAGGAGCCTGCAGTCACTATATCTGATCTCCCCAGGAGCCTGCAGTCACTATATCTGATCTCCCCAGGAGCCTGCAGTCACTATATCTGATCTCCCCAGGAGCCTGCATTTACTATATCTGATCTCCCCAGGAGCCTGCATTCACTATATCTGATCTCCCCAGGAGCCTGCATTTACTATAACTGATCTCCCCAGGAGCCTGCATTCACTATATCTGATCTCCCCAGGACCCTGCATTCACTATATCCGATCTCCCCAGGAGCCTGCATTCACTATATCTGATCTCCCCAGGAGCCTGCATTTACTATATCTGATCTCCCCAGGAGCCTGCAGTCACTATATCTGATCTCCCCAGGAGCCTGCAGTCACTATATCTGATCTCCCCAGGAGCCTGCAGTCACTAGATCTGCTTTCCCACAGTACACAGAAAATGGAAATGCAATTATTTTAGTAAATATAAACTCACAAATACCTTTTATCATCAGCAGTATATAGCAGTCCTGTGACTTCTACCAGTGTCTGGTTAAAGCTTGTAGAAGAAGTTTTCATTTTCCTCTGACTGTCCTATGAGGCTGCAGGACCCCTGACCCTCTGTCTGGACAGTGCTGATTGGCCTTGAGTTAGATCTGCATGATTAATTGTAAAGAATCGAGATCATGATTCTACCCCCTCCCGATCTTAACACAGCATTTCCTCGATTCAGTGCAGAGAGTTCTCTGCTGACAGCTGTCCAAAAAAATAAAAAAAACAGGCAGACTGACAAGTTTATCACAACATTCTTGGGTAGAGATAAAGAGAAACATTGTAACATTTTGTTCTTTTTAGATCAAAGGAATAAACTTCTGTCTGTAGATGAGGTCAATTTAACCACCTAAAGACTAAACATTTTTCTGACACTTTTGCTTAAAAGTTAAAATCAGTATTTTTTGCAAAAAAAATACTTAAAACCCCCAAACATTATATATTTTTTTTCAGCAGAGACCCTAGAGAATAAAATGGTGGTTGTTGAAAAACGTTATGCCACACTGTATTTGCACAGCGGTCTTTCAAATGCTTTATTTTTGGAAAAAATACACTTTAATGAATTAAAAAAGAAATGAAACAGTAAAGTTAGCCCAATTTTTTTTTATAATGTGAAATATAAATGTTACACCGCGAGAATCGTGATCTTTATTCTAAGCAAAAAAACCCAAAAAAACGGGATTCTCATTTTAGCCCGAATCGTGCAGTCCTACCCTGTGCTCAGCACATGCACCTTCACAAAAAAAACTCTTAAGCAATTCACACCAAAGTGAGCATGTGCAAAGTGCCCCCAAGGCTCTGTTTTATCAGCAAATGGATTGGGGACTGTGGAAGAAGGGGAGGAGCAGAGAAGACAGGATTAAAGAGCCTTTTTACACAATGTGCAGGATTAACAAGCAAGCTTCTGCATATACACCCTGATTTTACTGTTGTGGGTTTAGTAACACTTTAAACACTCATCCCATATGTGGAATGCAGGGTAGAGGGGCTCAGTAAAGGTGGTGGTCAGCTCCATCTAGTGGTCAACATGTGGTATTTCTCAAAAAGAAAACTACCGCATTTTGGACAGTAGATGGAGCTGATGATAGAGGCATTATTCTCTTAGAAAAATTACTGGACATTCTGTCAACTTGCACGAATGCTTTTGACTAGACATGTGCAATTCGTTTTGTTCCGAATTTGTTTTTCGTCAAAATTCTGCATATTCGTTAATTTCAGAAACATCCGAATTAACGGAAAAAAAATTCTGAAAAGAACGAAAAGTCAAAAGAATGAAAATCCGAAAATTCGAAAGAGCAAAAATTCGAAAGAACATAAAACAAACATTCGGTTGATTTCTATTATAATTTAATTATTAAGTTTAGTAACCATTATTCTAGTTTTTTATTATTATTATTTATTAATAATAATAAAAACTATAATAATAGTTATAAACTAATAAATTATAGGTAATGGCATTTCCTTTCAAATTCGGCTGTTAGTGAAGGAAACAAATTATTAGGCATTATTGTAGTTTTTTAATTATTATTTATTATTAATAAATAATAATAATAATAATAATAATAAAAACAAACTATAATAAAATTTATAAACTAATAAATTATAGGTATTGGAATTTCCTTTCAAATTTTTTTAAGAATTCAAAATTCAAGAATGACCGAAACACGGTATCTATAAGAATGGAACGTACCTAATTAGAATTTTTCTGAATTTATTGGAAATAAGTAATTTTTATCATAACGAATGATCCGAAAAACGAAAAAAAAAAAAGAATTTTGGCCGTGCACATGTCTACTTTCGACATTTGTGCAATGACTGCCTAGATAATAGATATAGTACAATAAATGTTTATATGATGGACCCTTATTTTAACCAATCTAGCTTCTGATTCTTAACCACTCATCCCATATGTAGAATGCAGGGTAGAGGGGCTCGGTGAAGGTGGAGGTGAAGGTGTATAAGGATCTGACGGTATCCCCGAGCTCATAAAAGGATAAGGACCCGGCCTTATAATCCAGACAGGTCACTATCCTCTGGGAAGAAAATTTGTCAGGTAAGTGGATAGTTTTACTATCATGCATCACGGAGCATTTCTTATTAGTTTTGCACAAACACCAAGACTTGTTATTGTTCCCGATGTAGGAGTGCTCCCCTTTCCTCTCTATACCGGCATAGGCCACCCCTATCATCCAACTTCCCATCTTACTGGTCTCCACCTCCCAGAAATGCTGCCCCGATGAAAAGCTCTTTGTGCTTAAAACCTGACAATCCTCAAACCTCTCCGGTGAATCTGGGTGATCTTGGTTCTTCGAATAACACGCCCTTTTCAGGTCATCATCTATTTGTACAAATTTGGCAACTGTGTTGACATCCAACAATATGTCAAGAGCTTCTTCTATGTGGATCTCCTTCTTTAGGCGTGATACCATATTAGATAAATCCGAATGCAGAGTTAGCGAGATCAGATTCTTATCCAGATCACCGGCATTACAGAGAAAGTTACCCTCCTTCTTTGTGTCCTGATGTTCTACTTCCTCGGGATTAGGAAGGTCATTCATTTCCGATTCTTGTTCCTTTAGGACCGCCAGTGAATCTTTGGTGTTGCACAGTTCTTCAATGTACAACATCTTCTTGGATAGCTCACCCTTCTTGATTTCCAGCTGCTGGATCTTCTCAGAGATGGACAAGGACATCTGTTCTTCTTGCCTGCTAATCTCCGACAAGACCCTCTTCTCCAGATCATCCATCTGTTTTCTGAGGTCTCTTAAAAGGGTGGCGATCCTCTCGGTTTCACTGGTCAGTTTTCTCTGCACTTTTTTGTTGTGTCTCTGAAGGGTTTGGACTTCTCTCTCGGCCTGCTCCCTCTTTGAGGTCAGTTCCTTTAGAACGATTCTCAGTTTCTTCTTTTTCTTCTCAGATGCGTCATCCATTGGTTCCACCTTGTGTCCCCTATGTTCTCCAACCAAGCAACAGGTGACACAGATGCAGGTAGAGTCCTCGGTGCAGTAATACTCCAGGATTTTCTTGTGGTTGGGGCATTTTCTGTCTTCCAGGGACGTGGTTGGATCCACCAAGACATGTTCCGGTGACTTGCTGTGTTTTTTTAAGTGCTTGCCGCATAGAGAAGCTTCGCACAGCAGACAGGTCTTCACAGCAGGAACAGGAGAGTCACAATAGGTACAGAAGACCCCGGTCTCCTCCTGATCTGGCCGAGCGGTGAGAAAACACTCGGCTATGTTACGGAGGGTTATGTTTCTGTACAGGGATGATCGATCCTGAATCTTTTGCCTGCAGTCCGGACAGGAATAGCCTCCGGTCGCCTCCTGTTTATCCAGCGTACAGTCAATGCAGACCCGGCAGAAGTTGTGTCCACACCTAAGGGTTACGGGATCCTTATAAACGTCAAGACAGATGGAGCAGTTCAGCCCTTCTCTCACATCAGCAGACGCCATCGTATTAATGGAGGAAGAATGAAAGTGAAAGCTGAATCGCTTCTCGAAAATGGAATGTGACTCAGAGCTTAGCACTGCAAGGAGCGGCTTTGTTTCTAAAGCCTCTGCTACAGGCAGAGCTCCCGATTGTCCCTCATTTGGAGGTTCTGCTACAGGCAGAGCTCCCGATTGTCCCTCATTTGGAGGTTTTGCTACAGGCAGAGCTCCCGATTGTCCCTCATTTGGAGGTTTTGCTACAGGCAGAGCTCCCGATTGTCCCTCATTTGGAGGTTCTGCTACAGGCAGAGCTCCGGATTGTCCCTCATTTGGAGGTTCTGCTACAGGCAAAGCTCCGGATTGTCCCTCATTTGGAGGTTCTCCTACAGGCAGAGCTCCCGGTTGTCCCTCATTTGGAGGTTCTGCTACAGGCAAAGCTCCCGATTGTCCCTCATTTGGAGGTTCTGCTACAGGCAGAGCTCCCGATTGTCCCTCATTTGGAGGTTTTGCTACAGGCAGAGCTCCCGATTGTCCCTCATTTGGAGGTTCTGCTACAGGCAGAGCTCCCGATTGTCCCTCATTTGGAGGTTCTGCTACAGGCAGAGCACCCGATTGTCCCTCATTTGGAGGTTCTGCTACAGGCAGAGCTCCCAACTGTCCCTCATTTGGAGGTTCTGCTACAGGCAGAGCTCCCAACTGTCCCTCATTTGGAGGTTCTGCTACAGGCAGAGCACCCGATTGTCCCTCATTTGGAGGTTCTGCTACAGGCAGAGCACCCGATTGTCCCTCATTTGGAGGTTCTGCTACAGGCAAAGCTCCCGACTGTTCCTCATTTGGAGGTTCTGCTACAGGCAGAGCTCCCGATTGTTCCTCATTTGGAGGTTCTGCTACAGGCAGAGCTCCCGATTGTCCCTCATTTGGAGGTTCTGCTACAGGCAGAGCTCCCGATTGTCCCTCATTTGGAGGTTCTGCTACAGGCAAAGCTCCCGATTGTCCCTCATTTGGAGGTTCTGCTACAGGCAGAGCTCCCGATTGTCCCTCATTTGGAGGTTCTGCTACTGGCAGAGCTCCCGATTGTCCCTCATTTGGAGGTTCTGCTACAGGCAAAGCTCCCGATTGTCTCTCATTTGGAGGTTCTGCTACAGGCAGAGCTCCCGATTGTCCCTCATTTGGAGGTTCTGCTACAGGCAGAGCTCCCCATTGTCCCTCATTAGGAGGTTCTGCTACAGGCAAAGCTCCCCATTGTCCCTCATTTGGAGGTTCTGCTACAGGCAGAGCTCTCGATTGTCCCTCATTTGGAGGTTCTGCTACAGGCAGAGCTCCCGATTGTCCCTCATTTGGAGGTTCTGCTACAGGCAGAGCTCCCAATTGTCCCTCATTTGGAGGTTCTGCTATAGGCAGAGCTCCCGATTGTCCCTCATTTGGAGGTTCTGCTACAGGCAGAGCTCCCGATTGTCTCTCATTTGGAGGTTCTGCTACAGGCAAAGCTCCCGATTGTCCCTCATTTGGAGGTTCTGCTACAGGCAAAGCTCCCGATTGTCCCTCATTTGGAGGTTCTGCTACAGGCAAAGCTCCCGATTGTCCCTCATTTGGAGGTTCTGCTACAGGCAGAGCTCCCGATTGTCTCTCATTTTAGGTTCTGCTACAGGCAGAGCTCCCGATTGTCCCTCATTTGGAGGTTCTGCTACAGGCAGAGCTCCCGATTGTCCCTCATTTGGAGGTTCTGCTACAGGCAGAGCTCCCGATTGTCCCTCATTTGGAGGTTCTGCTACAGGCAGAGCTCCCGATTGTCCCTCATTTGGAGGTTCTGCTACAGGCAAAGCTCCCGATTGTCCCTCATTTGGAGGTTCTGCTACAGGCAGAGCTCCCCATTGTCCCTCATTTGGAGGTTCTGCTACAGGCAAAGCTCCCCATTGTCCCTCATTTGGAGGTTCTGCTACAGGCAGAGCTCCCGATTGTCCCTCATTTGGAGGTTCTGCTACAGGCAGAGCTCCCGATTGTCCCTCATTTGGAGGTTCTGCTACAGGCAGAGCTCCCGATTGTCCCTCATTTGGAGGTTCTGCTACAGGCAGAGCTCCCGATTGTCCCTCATTTGGAGGTTCTGCTACAGGCAGAGGTCCCGATTGTCCCTCATTTGGAGGTTCTGCTACAGGCAGAGGTCCCGATTGTCCCTCATTTGGAGGTTCTGCTACAGGCAAAGCTCCCGACTGTCTCTCATTTGGAGGTTCTGCTACAGGCAGAGCTCCCGATTGTCCCTCATTTGGAGGTTCTGCTACAGGCAAAGCTCCCGATTGTCCCTCATTTGGAGGTTCTGCTACAGGCAGAGCTCCCGATTGTCCCTCATTTGGAGGTTCTGCTACAGGCAGAGCTCCCGATTGTCCCTCATTTGGAGGTTCTGCTACAGGCAGAGCTCCCGACTGTCCCTCATTTGGAGGTTCTGCTACAGGCAAAGCTCCCAACTGTCCCTCATTTGGAGGTTCTCCTACAGGCAGAGCTCCCGATTGTCCCTCATTTGGAGGTTCTGCTACAGGCAGAGCTCCCGATTGTCCCTCATTTGGAGGTTCTGCTACAGGCAGAGCTCCTGATTGTCCCTCATTTGGAGGTTCTCCTACAGGCAGAGCTCCCGATTGTCCCTCATTTGGTGGTTCTGCTACAGGCAAAGCTCCCGATTGTCCCTCATTTGGAGGTTCTGCTACAGGCAGAGCTCCTGATTGTCCCTCATTTGGAGGTTCTGCTACAGGCAGAGCTCCCGATTGTCCCTCATTTGGAGGTTCTGCTATAGGCAGAGCTCCCGATTGTCCCTCATTTGGAGGTTCTGCTACAGGCAGAGCTCCCGATTGTCCCTCATTTGGTGGTTCTGCTACAGGCAGAGCTCCCGATTGTCCCTCATTTGGTGGTTCTGCTACAGGCAAAGCTCCCGATTGTCTCTCATTTGGAGGTTCTGCTACAGGCAGAGCTCCCGATTGTCCCTCATTTGGAGGTTCTGCTACAGGCAGAGCTCCCGACTGTCCCTCATTTGGAGGTTCTGCTACAGGCAAAGCTCCCGACTGTCCCTCATTTGGAGGTTCTCCTACAGGCAGAGCTCCCGATTGTCCCTCATTTGGAGGTTCTGCTACAGGCAGAGCTCCCGATTGTCCCTCATTTGGAGGTTCTGCTACAGGCAGAGCTCCCGATTGTCCCTCATTTGGAGGTTCTGCTACAGGCAGAGCTCCCGATTGTCCCTCATTTGGAGGTTCTGCTATAGGCAGAGCTCCCGATTGTCCCTCATTTGGAGGTTCTGCTACAGGCAGAGCTCCCGATTGTCCCTCATTTGGTGGTTCTGCTACAGGCAGAGCTCCCGATTGTCCCTCATTTGGTGGTTCTGCTACAGGCAGAGCTCCCGATTGTCCCTCATTTGGAGGTTCTGCTACAGGCAGAGCTCCCGATTGTCCCTCATTTGGAGGTTCTGCTACAGGCAGAGCTCCCGATTGTCCCTCATTTGGAGGTTCTGCTACAGGCAAAGCTCCCCATTGTCCCTCATTTGGAGGTTCTGCTACAGGCAGAGCTCCCGATTGTCCCTCATTTGGAGGTTCTGCTACAGGCAGAGCTCCCGACTGTCCCTCATTTGGAGGTTCTGCTACAGGCAGAGCTCCCGATTGTCCCTCATTTGGAGGTACCGGCCCTCTGATATTTTGTGGAGCCCAAGATCACCAGCCAGCTGTGTTGGTAACAGCAAACAGTCTTTAACCATTTGACTTCCGGAAGGTTTTACTCCCTTCATGAC
>JBBGZY010002826.1:82500-87500 GCA_037952925.1 Lithobates clamitans
GCTATAACAGCTTCACCTCTTCTGGGAAGGCCGTCCACAAGGTTTAGGAGGGTGTCTATGGGAATGTTTGACCATTCTTCCAGAAGAGCATTTGTAAGGTCAGGCACTGATGTTGGACGAGAAGGCCTGGCTCGCAGTCTCCGCTCTAATTCATCCCAAAGGTGTTCCATCGGGTTGAGGTCAGGGCTCTGTGCAGGCCAGTCAAGTTCCTCCACCACAAACTCGCTCATCCATGTCTTTATGGACCTTGCTTTGTACACTGGTGGGCAGTCATGTTGGAACAGGAAGGGGCCGTCCCCAAACTCCTCCCACAAAGTTGGGAGAATGAAATTGTCCAAAAAGTCTTGGTATGCTGACGCCTTAAGAGTTCCCTTCACTGGAACTAAGGGGCCAAGCCCGACCCCTGAAAAACAACCCCCACACCATAAACCCCCCCTCCCCCAAATGGTTTGGACCAGTGCCCAAAGCAAGGTCCATAAAGACATGGATGAGCGAGTTTGGGGTGGAGGAACGGGACTGGCCTGACCTCAACCCGATATAGACAAGGCCGCCATCAGGGGGGTACAGCCCATACACTTGTAAGCGGCCCCAGCGTCTGGACCCAGCCCGGCCCACTGGCAGGGATGTGGGAAGGCGGGGGGGCTCTGGCCAGCACCCCTCTGCCTGTGGAAACAAGAACTGGGACTAGGACCACCTTACAAGTAAGGGCTGTTGTGCAGGGGGGGGGGCTGTGTGTGTGTGTGTACGTGCATGTCATATAAACGTGTGAGGGGGGCTAAGAGCGTACAGGTGTGAAGGGGGGCTGAGAGCGTACAGGTGTGAAGGGGGGCTGAGAGCGTACAGGTGTGAAGGGGGGCTGAGAGCGTACAGGTGTGAAGGGGGGCTGAGAGCGTACAGGTGTGAAGAGGGGCTGAGAGCGTACAGGTGTGAGGGGGGCTGAGAGAGTACAGGTGTGAGGGGGGCTTAGAGAGTACAGGTGTGAGGGGGGCTGAGAGAGTACAGGTGTGAGGGGGGCTGAGAGAGTACAGGTGTGAGGGGGGCTGAGAGAGTACAGGTGTGAGGGGGGCTGAGAGAGTACAGGTGTGAGGGGGCTGAGAGTGTACAGGTGTGAAGGGGGGCTGAGAGCTTACAGCTGTGAAGGGTGGCTGAGAGCGTACAGGTGTGAGGGGGGCTGAGAGCGTACAGGTGTGAAGGGGGGCTGAGAGCGTACAGGTGTGAAGGGGGGCTGAGAGCGTACAGGTGTGAAGGGGGGCTGAGAGCGTACAGGTGTGAAGGGGGGCTGAGAGCGTACAGGTGTGAGGGGGGCTGAGAGCGTACAGGTGTGAGGGGCGCTGAGAGAGTACAGGTGTGAGGGGGGCTGAGAGAGTACAGGTGTGAGGGGGGCTGAGAGAGTACAGGTGTGAGGGGGGCTGAGAGAGTACAGGTGTGAGGGGGGCTGAGAGAGTACAGGTGTGAGGGGGCTGATAGTGTACAGGTGTGAAGGGGGGCTGAGAGCGTACAGGTGTGAGGAGGCTGAGAGCGTACAGGTGTG
Source organism: Lithobates clamitans (assembly GCA_037952925.1). Lineage (NCBI taxonomy): Eukaryota > Metazoa > Chordata > Amphibia > Anura > Ranidae > Lithobates > Lithobates clamitans. Next base: position 84,032 of record JBBGZY010002826.1, read on the forward strand.
AGGGGGCTGAGAGCGTACAGGTGTGAGGGGAGCCGAGAGCGTACAGGTGTGAGGGGGCTGAGAGCGTACAGGTGTGAGGGAGCCGAGAGCGTACAGGTGTGAGGGAGCCGAGAGCGTACAGGTGTGAGGGAGCCGAGAGCGTACAGGTGTGAGGGGGCTGAGAGAGTACAGGCGTGAGGGGGCTGAGAGAGTACAGGCGTGAGGAGGTTGAGAGCGTACAGGTGTGAGGGGGCTGAGAGAGTACAGGTGTGAGGGGGCTGAGAGAGTACAGGTGTGAGGGGGCTGAGAGAGTACAGGTGTGAGGGGGCTGAGAGAGTACAGGTGTGAGGGGGGCTGAGAGCGTACAGGCGTGAGGAGGTTGAGAGCGTACAGGTGTGAGGGGGGCTGAGGCACTGAAGGACTTGATGGGACGTCCAGTGCGCGGGACCTTGGGGAATGTTGGTGTTCAGGCTCGGGGGGGGGGGGGGGCCAGGCCTAAATCTGCATAAGGGGCTCCACAATTTCTGATGGCTACCCTGCCGATAGAACACCTTTGGGATGAATTAGAGTGGAGACTGCGAGCCAGGCCTTCTCATCCAACTTCAGTGCCTGACCTCACAAATGCTCTTCTGGAAGAATGGTCAAACATTCCCATAGACACCCTCCTAAACCTTGTGGACAGCCTTCCCAGAAGAGTTGAAGCTGTTATAGCGGCAAAGGGCGGAGCCAACTCAATACTGAACCCTCCGGACTAAGACTGGGATGTCATTAAAGTTCATGTGCGTGTAAAGGCAGGCGTCCCAATACTTTTGGCAATATACAAAGTACCCCGGGTGGACTGAAAAACTGGAAATAGTAAGTTAACTTTCAAAAATTCTGACTACACGGGAGAGTTGTTGGACCCTTCTGAAGGAGAACTGTGATAATGGAGGGTCCTCATGTGATCAGCAGATGGAAGTCTCTTTGTAGACTGGTGTGAGAAATAACATCAACTTCTGAAAATTGGGAACCTCATAACTTCAATGAACAATTAAAGAAAAAAAAAACCTCAAAGGGTATCTACCATTCGCAAAAAAAAATAAAATAAAATCAGTGCTTGGTCCTGGACTCTCTCCGAATATCATTTTTATATAAAATTACGGAAAGGAGACGGTTTTTGGCCCTGCCCCCATCTTCAACGTACATTGGAAGACCAATGGCCACGTCCCATCCTATTGGTGGAGCCCCTGGCCCTTCTGCATAGGAAAACTGGCTCACATTGAGGGCCAAAGACTACGGGGCGTTGGATGTGGCGGCACGGAGTAAATAATACGGTCTTGTGCTCGAGAAAAAAAAAAAATGGGTGATAGAGAATTTACCAGCTGAAGGTGGATGAAGACATATTTATTGCTTCTGTTACTGCCTGGAGATTGGCTATAAATGTAAAACGATCCATTAGGGGCAGAATAGATCACCCACTACAATGACCCCCTACTGACTGACTATTGGCCGAAAATAATATACAGACACCGCTGAAGGTCCGCCTACTCAATACATTGCTGCCCCTCCCCCCATACTAGAAGGTTCGGTTCAGATACACTTGGATATTTTTATAAAGAGGTTGACCGCACTCCAATTGATGGAAAGTCCAATGAAGTTTATTGTAAATAATCCAAAAGACATCACAGCTCAACACAAGCAGGGAACATAGATGGTAACGCATTTCAACTTTAATGACTACTATGCGTGAAACGCGTTAACATCTATGTTCCCTGCTTGCGTTGAGCTAACGCATTTCACACAATATGCGCTTAGTCATAAAGTTGAAACGCGTTAACATCTATATTCCCTGCTTGTGTTGAGCTGTGATGTCTTGGATTATTTACAATAAACTTATTTGGACTTTACATCCGTTGGAGTACAGAGTCCACTGCCTTACAAATATTCAAGTGTATGTGACTGTTCACCATATCAGCCACACAGGGAGTGCATTGTTTTTTTAGAAAGTCGACCAGGTCATAGAATTGTATTGGGAGACTGCTTAGAAACGCACAAACAAAAAAAAAATAAATAAAAAGTTTCTAAACGAATAAAACTATTTACATGGAGCACTGCAGCATCATGCTCCCTACACCTGAAAGCACCAGGTATTTTGTGCCAAATGCAATGAAGGAAGGAACAGTGGGGAGTAGTGGGGGAGGTGCAAATCGGTAGGTCAGAGGGGGTTGGGTTTTACACAGAATTTTTCCTTGAATGAGCCAAGTGACAATGTCTCTTTAATAAAAAAAAAAAAAAAAAAAGAAGCCCAGTCACCAGTCCATTTTAATAACAATTTTCACAAGTGCCAAGTGTAGAGGGGGGGGGGCTGCACGCTATACACGTCAACCAAGTCATTCAAGTCCTAAGATCAGCTTCAGTTCAATCTCCTCCCGTAGACCTCGTCCCTCTGATGCGTTTCACACCGATTGGACTTAATCTTTGAGCCCTTTACAATAAAGCCCTATCGAGGTAAAACGCGTCAGTGGGGGCGAGGTATATGGGAGGAGATTGAGCTGAAGCCAATCTAAGGACATGAATTATTTGACATGTACAGAGTATAGCCCCCCCCCCCCTCTTTCTACACTTGGTGATTGTACAGCGATCGAGACTTAGTCTACTGGGGCTTTTGCTTCTGGCAGCAGTGAATGGAGCAAAGTGTTGAATAGAAAAATCTGGATGCCGCACACCAGATGAAGTAGAAAACTTGTCTTTATTGTAGAAATGGGACCATCAGAAGTACAAGACAATCATGCAAGATGTACAGGGTCAGCTGACGCGTTTCACACTCGGAACTGAGTGCTTACTCATGAGCTATGAGTAAGCACTCAGTTCCGAGTGTGAAACGCGTCAGCTGACCCTGTACATCTTGCATGATTGTCTTGTACTTTTGATGGTCCCATTTCTACAAGACAAGTTTTCTACTTCATCCGGTGTGCAGCATCTATTTTCTATAATTTTTCTATTCAACACTTTGCCCTACTCAGCATTTAGCCAGCACCTGGGACTCTTCAACTCTGAAGGCTTCACATGAACTTTACACCTGGGTTTGGATGCACCTGAGCGGTGAAACACTTTCTTAGCAGTGAACGGAGCCAGCAGGTAAAGTACAAATGGGTTTTAAGAGGCGCTCTCTCCTTGAATGCTTTTGATTTTCCCATAAGAAGTATTTGTGTATTTAACGTCTCTTCGGCATATTATTGGCCTGTAAAAGCCTCCATTGTGAGGACATACAAAAGCCCCGAGACTGCTTATGGTACCGCCATCTTGGATGTGATATCAGCGGCCCCAGAGCTGTCACTCAAGTGACACCCTGGCACACCTCCAGCACTTAGAGTACTGCCATAAAGTCTCAATATTAGATGGAGGAATCTAGTAGGCAACTGTAAAAAAACCAAAAAAAAAAACCACACAAAACGCCTATTGCATTACCAAAGGTTTATCAGTATAAAGAACAAACAGCCCAATCCGTACT
>JBBGZY010002826.1:92500-157500 GCA_037952925.1 Lithobates clamitans
CTCTCAGAGTTCTCCTCACAGAGTGTAAATTCAGCTCCCCACCCCCTGCTTTTCAGAGCTGAGAGATCCTGTAAAAAAACTCTGGACTTTGAACAGAGATGGAGAAGAGGAAGCAGCAGATAAACAGGTACAACTTACGTAGTAGGATTGTTTTTAATCTCCGTGTATCGCCTGAGGCCAGTCACTTCACTGGGGATATGGACGGCTGGCCATACATTGTACAATTTTCTTATTCAATTTCCTTTAGGATTTACCTTTAAGTACTGCTTGTAGTGCGAGGGCCGGTCTGATTGCACACAAACTGAAAGCGTTAAGGCTCAGCCTCGTATTGTATGGCTTTTGCTGAATCTAAAAAAAAAAAAAAAGGAATTGTATAATGTATGGCCAGCTAAAGGGTTTACAACCACTTCACCTTCATACTAAATACACTGTACATAGTCTGCAGTCCTCATATCCACAAATACTCCATAATTACTGTGCTAGGAGTGAGGGTCTCCCTTATATAAACCTAAAGGATCAATACAATAAAACTAAATATACACAGAGAACCAACACTTTGTCTGAGCCCAACTTACAGAAGAACTTTCATTGATTTGCAAACTGCAGAGCAACGAGCAACTGTTGATAAAAAAAAACAAACAAAAAAAACTCTTAGATGAGGACTATGTAATACACAATATACTGTATAGAGTGCCGGGGTCAGGTCTCTGTAATGTACCAGCAGTCTGGACAATGCAATGTACAATATAATGTACACTACAGAGTGCAGCAGAAATGCATCATAGGGCCCTGTACATTGCTGGTCAGGAGGTAGAGCAGAGGGGCAGGAGGTACAGCAGAGGGGCAAGAGGTACAGCAGAGGGGCAAGAGGTACAGCAGAGGGGCAAGAGGTACAGCAGAGGGGCAAGAGGTACAGCAGAGGGGCAAGAGGTACAGCAGAGGGGCAGGAGGTACAGCAGAGGGGCAGGAGGTACAGCAGAGGGGCAGGCGGTACAGCAGAGGGGCAAGAGGTACAGCAGAGGGGCAAGAGGTACAGCAGAGGGGCAAGAGGTACAGCAGAGGGGCAAGAGGTACAGCAGAGGGGCAAGAGGTACAGCAGAGGGGCAAGAGGTACAGCAGAGGGGCAGGAGGTACAGCAGAGGGGCAGGAGGTACAGCAGAGGGGCAGGAGGTACAGCAGAGGGGCAGGAGGTACAGCAGAGGGGCAAGAAGTACAGCAGAGGGGCAAGAAGTACAGCAGAGGGGCAAGGGGTACAGCAGAGGGGCAAGAGGTACAGCAGAGGGGCAGGAGGTACAGCAGAGGGGCAGGAGGTACAGCAGAGGGGCAGGAGGTACAGCAGAGGGGCAAGAAGTACAGCAGAGAGGCAAGAAGTACAGCAGAGGGGCAAGAAGTACAGCAGAGGGGCAAGAGGTACAGCAGAGGGGCAAGAGGTACAGCAGAGGGGCAAGAGGTACAGCAGAGGGGCAAGAGGTACAGCAGAGGGGCAGGAGGTACAGCAGAGGGGCAGGAGGTACAGCAGAGGGGCAGGTGGTACAGCAGAGGGGCAGGTGGTACAGCAGAGGGGCAGGAGGTACAGCAGAGGGGCAGGAGGTACAGCAGAGGGGCAGAAGGTACAGCAGAGGGGCAGGAGGTACAGCAGAGGGGCAGGTGGTACAGCAGAGGGGCAGGAGGTACAGCAGAGTGGCAGGTGGTAGAGAGGCAGGATATAGAGTAGAAGGTTAGAATGTAGACCAGGGGTCAGGAAATAGAGCAGAGCAGGGGGGCAGGTGGTACAGCAGGGGGTCGAGAGGTACAGCAGAAGGTCGGGGGGTACAGCAAGGGGTTGGAAGGTAGGACAGAGGCAGGTTAAAGAGAAGAAGGTCAGGAAGTAGAGTAGAACTGCACAGCAATGAGCAACTGTTGAGAAAAATACACTTTGGCCAGGAATATGCAATACACAACATAGCGGATAAAGTGTAGGGGTCGGATCTAAGTAATGTACCAGCAGTCTGGGCAATGCAATGTACAACACAGTGTACAAAGGGCAGCAGTAACAAGTACTATATATATCATACATTGCTTTGCCCCCTACATTGCTGGTCAGGAGGCTGAGCAGACGGGGTAGAATAACAAAGTATTGCAGATGGGGCAACTTGTAGGGCAGGGGGGAAGGTGGTAGAACAGTGGAAGAGGAGGGATAACAGAGGTAAAGCAGAGGGTTCCATCTGTGCAGTATGGTGAAGTCCTACCCCTTAATAATGCGGCAGTATTGCAGGCCTCTCTTTGCAGCTCCTGGCACCCAGATCAAAGCATTCTTCCTGCAGGGCTGTACTCATACTCTCTGCCTTAGAGGTCCACAATTGACCAAACTCCCTCACCCTAATTGGACTGTGGTGGATGACCTCACACAGCGGGTCAGAAGTGAGTATGGATAGGTTACATTCTCATAAATATGAAGGGTCTCGGTGATGTCACTGGTCTCCAGTGATTGGATAGGCTGTGTTCTCATGAATATGAAGGGTCTCGGTGATGTCACTGGTCTCTAGTGATTGGATAGGCTGTGTTCTCATGAATATGAAGGGTCTCGGTGATGTCACTGGTCTCTAGTGATTGGATAGGCTGTGTTCTCATGAATATGAAGGGTCTCGGTGATGTCACTGGTCTCTAGTGATCGGATAGGCTGTGTTCTCATGAATATGAAGGGTCTCGGTGATGTCACTGGTCTCTAGTGATGGATAGGCTGTGTTCTCATGAATATGAAGGGTCTCGGTGATGTCACTGGTCTCTAGTGATGGATAGGCTGTGTTCTCATGAATATGAAGGGTCTCTGTGATGTCACTGGTCTCTAGTGATTAGATAGGCTGTGTTCTCATGAATATGAAGGGTCTCTGTGATGTCACTGGTCTCTAGTGATGGATAGGCTGTGTTCTCATGAATATGAAGGGTCTCGGTGATGTCACTGGTCTCTAGTGATTGGATAGGCTGTGTTCTCATGAATATGAAGGGTCTCGGTGATGTCACTGGTCTCTAGTAATGGATAGGCTGTGTTCTCATGAATATGAAGGGTCTTGGTGATGTCACTGGTCTCTAGTGATTGGATAGGATGTGTTCTCATGAATATGAAGGGTCTCGGTGATGTCACTGGTCTCTAGTGATTGGATAGGCTGTGTTCTCATGAATATGAAGGGTCTCGGTGATGTCACTGGTCTCTGGTGATTGGATAGGCTGTGTTCTCATGAATAAGTTCCTGCCAGTCCCTCTGCTTTCCTATTAAAAACTGACCAAGCACGAGGGCACAGCATGGTCAGTTCTCTAGAACCCAGCCTGCTCTGCTCCATTGATCAAACGTGTGCTGACACCACCGTCCCCCACCCTCTGCATGGCCATTCACTGGGAAGATCAGTGTTCTGCTGTGTCCCCTCCCCCAGATCTCTAAGATGTTTATGCAGCTGAGAACAGAGACTATGTGATCATTTATTTAAAAAAAAAAAAAAAGTATTTATAATTTTTTTTATATCTATACATGTCTTTCATTTCTATATTAAACTGAATGGGGTGTTTTTTTTTTTACAAGGTTTACATGTATTATAATGGATATCAAGTGCATAAAATGTTACATAAAATACTTTTTTACCAAAATGCATCGATTGAGAATGGATTGGAAATCCAGGAAGATAATTTGTGCTTCTTAGGATTTAATTGCAGACCATTTAGGAATCTGAACTCTAGGGAGCCGCTGACACACATGAAGAAGATGATATATATATATTTCAGATAAACCGGGAACAGATGTTTCTGGTGTTCTGATTTATTTTCCATTAACAGCTCGTTCCCCAGCTGAAGTCACAGAAGATCGCATCAGTTCCAGCATTCTACCACTAGAGGTCGCCATCACCCAACACTATAGATGTCTACTGGAGATGTGATGGTTTTGGGTCACCAGTGAAGGTCAGCAAAGGGGAAATTAGAAGCAGATGAACACAAGTTACTAAGAAGGAACTTTGGTTTTCCATATGAGCACTCATGGGCAGTAACAAAATATTTCACTTTATGAACTTTTTTTCACAAATATTTTATATTTATTTATGTTTTTGTGACATTTTCATCTGCACCATCAGCTGATTTTATTATTTCATTTATCTGATGCTAATATCAATATTTATTGGATATCAGTTGTTTTTGTATGTTATTGATTTGTTGTTATATCACACACATCATTTGTGGTATTTGTCCAGCGCTGCACTTTTCTCTCTAAAAATAAAATGTAAAATAAGAAAAAAAAAAAAAAAAAAGTAAAAAAGTTAAAGCATCCTGTCCTGCCGCGCACGCGTGTAGAAGCGAACGCCTACGTAAGTCGTGCCCGCATATGTAAACGGTGTTCAAACCACACATGTGAGGTATCGCCAGAGAACGTCAGAGCGAGAGCAATAATTCTAGCACTAGATCTCCTCTGTAACTCTAAACTGGTAACCTGTAGAAATGTTTAAACGTCGCCTATGGAGATTTCTAAGTGTCAAAGTTTGAAGCCATCCCACGAGCGGGCGCAATTTTGAAGCGTGACATGTTGGGTATCTATTTACTCGCCGTAACATTGTCTTTCACAATAAAAAAAAAAAATTGGCTAACTTTACTGGTTTCTTATTTTTTAATTAAAAAAAAAAAAGGATATTTTTTCCAAATAAATTGTGTTTGTAAGACCGCTGCGCGAATACTGTGCGACATAAAGTATTGAAACGACCGCCATTTTATTCTCTAGGGTGTCTGAAAAAAAATTTAAATAAATAAATAAATAAATAAATAGATAGATAGATAGATAGATAGATAGATAGATAGATAGATAGATAGATAGATAGATAGATAGATAGATAGATAGATAGATAGATAGATAGATAGATAGATAGATAATATATGTTTGGGGGTTCTAGGCAATTTTCTAGTATGGAAAAATTTCGGGACTTTAACTTGTAAACACCAAGTGTAAAAAAATACGCCCGGTCCTTAATTGGTTAAAAAGTCAAAAATAATACAATTATATATATATATAAAAATAATTAAATCTTTTTTTTTTTTTTTTAACTGTAATTTTGGGTTTCGGTACCAAAATTTCCATTCGGTGCACCTCTACGAGCAAACTGATTGAAATGTCACCGTATGTTTTCCAATACATAAACCCCTGTATCATCAGCTCCATCTAGTGGCCAAAATAAGGTATATTTTCCTATTGGAGGTATTTCAGCATGTTGGCCACTAGATGGAGCTGAGGAGACAGGAGTTGGTCTATCTGAAAACATATGGTGAAATTTTGCTCTCGTTTCTGATGCTTAGACATGGTGGCTGCATTAGTTTTCTTTTTTTTTTCCATTTCTTTTTTGTTGTCCTTTATTTTTTACCTGGTGATCCTGCCAATAACACATTTATTGTCCTAGGGCGACAACGCTCATGGAGAAGCTATGTGGGGGGGAGCACAGCGTTGTCACCTTAGGACAGGAAGTGTGTTAGAACAACAGAACACCTCCCTTTCTACTCACCTCTATAACATGGGGTTCTGTAGTCCTCAACTGATAAAAGTGCAGCACAGGAAGTTATTAGCTTATTAGATTTTTGGCAGGATCAGCAGATTTGTTTCACTTTTATAAACAGACCAAAGGGGACCAGTGATCAGATGTTTATTTTAGTGTATATATAGATTTTAGGCTTTTTTTTATCTGCTTGGCAATGGCATTAAAATAAACGCTTTTGTACCGATTTCTCAAAGTGAGGTCCGTTGTGATTTGCATGGGGCAGGTTCTTATGCAGGTCACAACATAAAGTGGGGTCTAAGGCTAGATTTACATTCATGTGCTGCCGGAATGTGTGCAAAATAAGGCCCATTCTTGCAATGCACACAAAAAACCCCCAAAAAAACGCATATCACTTTTTCCGGCATGCGGTGGTACCATTAAGTCTCAATGGCACCCGAATGCCCCTTGCTACTGAGCGCCATAAAATACCACGCATTTTAGTGAGGTGTGATTTTTTTAGGGTTATGAAATGATGTGATTTTTGCACATAGTTTGGCTCATTGAAATGAATGGGCTCCCCTAAACATCATGCATAAAATTGTGCAAATACACATGCGCACCGTTACACCTGCATAGATGTGGAGGGAGCTTTCCTAAAAAGGGGCGAGCACCCCAACCCCCACCACCCCAGGTTGGCTGGTAAATCTTGTGTTTGTTTGTGATGTGGATGGAGCCTTAGCCCAGGGTCACAATTGTGCATGCGCACACAGTCCCCGGCTCTTTTTTAAAACGTGCCGCACGGAACCGCATAATGCTCGAGCCCCATGCAGTTTCGTGTGCGCAAAAATGCACGCGGGTACGAGCGCGTGAGGGTGCCATTAAGAAATGATAGCACCCTGCATCTCTGCTAAAGAGTAGCGCACGCAATGATGCGCGCGTTCCTGGCGTTCGCATACGTGAACCCAGCCTTGGGGCCGATCACACACAGGAATGCAGTGCGGGAGAGCGGCGTTCCCATGTGGCTTCCCATGCCGCAGTCCGATCACAACGCCTTTGCGATCTGCTGCAGGGGTTACTTCAAAGTGAATGACACCCCCAAACACAGGTCACAAATACACCGCACCGTGTAGCATACACTACTTTTGTTACATTGCGGTGCGATTTCAGCCCATTCAAAATGAAATCACATCGCAAAGAAGCATTCCTGTGCGATTCACATGCAGTCCCTAGTGCCCATCAGTGTCACCTATCAGTGTTGCCTCATCAGTGCCGCCATCAGTGCCACCTATCAGACCCACCTACCAGTGCTGCCATCAGTGTCCTCCATCAGTGCCACCTACCAGTGCCTCCTCATCAGTGTCACCTATCAGACCCGCCTACCAGTGCTACCTATTAGACCCACCTACCAGTGCCCATCAGTGCCGCCTCATCATGTCAACTATCAGATCTGCCTACCAGTGCCCATTAGTGCTACCTATCAGTGCCCATCAGTGCCGCCTCATCAGTGTCACCTATCAGACCCGCCTACCAGTGCCCATCAGTGCCGAATCATCAGTGTCACCTATCAGACCCAGCTACCAGTGCCATCCATCAGTGCTGCTTACCAGTGTCACCTATCAGACCCGCCTACCAGTGCCGCCTCATCAGTGTCACCTATCAGACCTGCCTACCAGTGCCCATTAGTGCTACCTCATCAGTGTCACCTATCAGATCCAACTACCAGTGCCCATCAGTGCCACCTCATCAGTGTCACATATCAGACCCACCTACCAGTGCCCATTAGTGCTGCCTACCAGTGCCCATCAGTGCCGCCTCATCAGTGTCACCTATCAGTGCCGCCTCATCAGTGTCACCTATCAGACCCGCCTACCAGTGCTCATCAGTGCCGAATCATCAGTGCCACCTATCAGACCCGCCTACCAGTGCCCATCAGTGCCACCTATCAGTGCTGCCTACCAGTGCCCATTAGTGCCGCCTCATCAGTGTCACCTATCAGACCCACCTACCAGTGCCCGTCAGTGCCACCTCATCAGTGTCACCTATCAGACGCGCCAACCAGTGCCCATCAGTGCCACCTCATCAGTGTCACCTATCAGACCCGCCTACCAGTGCCCATTAGTGCTACCTGCCAGTGCCCATCAGTGCCGCCTCATCAGTGTCACCTATCAGACGCGCCAACCAGTGCCCATCAGTGCCGCCTCATCAGTGTCACCTATCAGACGCGCCAACCAGTGCCCATCAGTGCCGCCTCATCAGTGTCACCTATCAGACGCACCAACCAGTGCCCATCAGTGCCGCCTCATCAGTGTCACCTATCAGACCTGCCTACCAGTGCCCATCAGTGCCGCCTCATCAGTGAAAGAGAAATGAAAAATGTTTGCAAAATTTTATAACAAACTATGAAAAAATGTTCCCCCCCCCCTTCAAAATGTTAGCTCTTTGTTTGTTTAGCCCCAGTGGTGATTAAATATATTATATAGAACGTCCTGTGAGCCGCCACTAACAATAATAAACCAATAAATACTCCTTGAATCAGCTGCAAGCGGTAAAACTACTAAAATCGCATTAAAAACGCTGCTCTATCATTGATAGCGCAGCGTTTCTTAAGTGATGATTAAATACCACCAAAGAAAGCTCTATTTGTATGAAAAAAAAATGATAAAAATGTCCTCTGTGTGCAGTGTTACATGACTGAGTAATTGTCATTCAAAGTGTGAGAGCGCTGAAAGCTGAGAATTGGCCTGGGCAGGAAGGGGGTAAAAGTGCCCGGTATTGAAGGGGTTAAATCTAATAGTAGGAAAGGGAGAGGGGAGGAGCCAGGTGCCAGTAGGTGGCATTATTGGGTGTCGGGGGGCGACATTCTTGGTGGTCCTGTGAGGGTCTTAATTTAGGACAAGTCCCCGATATAGCCGGTGACAACTGGGACCGCTCATTATTCTCCTCCATTATCGGCCGTCTGATTTCCATTTTTACGGAAAGCCGGGAATCCTCCGGAATGTCACAGCTGACGGTCACCTTGTCCCCGGGAATTCCCCAAAATAAAAGAGCAGAAAGAATGTCCGGGTTCAAAAATAGTCCGGGAGACGTCTGAACCTGTTCAAGATCGCCACCATTAAAGGGCCAGCGCAGCCTAAGCAAAAAAAATGTAATAAATGCACCAATATTAACAAAATTAAAAAAACATGTGTTTATTAACCACTTCAGCATCAGAAGATTTTACCCCCTTTTATGACCAGGCCACGTTTTGCGTTACTTCAATTGGTAATTGCGCGGTCGTGCAGCGCTGTACCCGAATGAAATATTAGGTCATTTTTTCCACACAAATAGGAGGGATTTCATCACTGCTGGTTTTTTTTTTTTTTTTTGCGCTATACAAAAAAAAAAAAAAGACCAAAAATGTTGAAAAAAATAAAAATAAACTTTTTTTACTTTCTTCTATAAAACATTTCCAATAAAATCTAATTTCTTCAAAAATGATTCTATTCTCACTTCTTCTTTATGTAATTCTGCTGCATGTCTTTAAAAAAAAAAAAATCCCAATAAGCGGATATTGATTGGTTGGTGTAAACAAGAAGGTGCCAGAAAAAACCTGGACTGAAAGAGGACAAATAACCCGATCGATGGTGATTAACCCCTTCAATACCGGACACTTCCTGCCCAGGCCAATTTTCACATTTCGGCGCTGTCACTCTTTGAATGACAATTACGCGGTCCTGCAACACTCTACACAGAGGACATTTGTATCATTGTTTTGTGACAAATAGAGATTTCTTTTGGTGGTATTGGGGGGGGGGGGGGGTTTGCTAAAAAAAAAAAAAGACCGAAAATTGTGAAAATAAATAAAAAAATAGTTTTTCTTTAGTTTGTTATAAAATGTTGTAAATAGTTAATTTTTCTCCTTCGTTGATGAGCACTGATGAGGCTGCACTGATGGGCACTGATGAGGCTGCACTGATGAGGCTGCACTGATGGGCACTGATGAGGCTGCACCGATGGGCACTGATGAGGCTGCACCGATGGGCACTGATGAGGCTGCACTGATGGGCACTGATGAGGCTGCACTGATGGGCACTGATGAGGCTGCACCGATGGGCACTGATGAGGCTGTACCGATGGGCACTGATGAGGCTGTACCGATGGGCACTGATGAGGCTGCACTGGTGAGGCTGCACCGAAGGGCACTGATGAGGCAGCACTTATGGGCACTGATGAGGCTGCACTGATGAGGCTGCACCGAAGGGCACTGATGAGGCAGCACTTATGGGCACAGATGAGGCAGCACCGAAGGGCACTGATGAAGCTGCACTGATGGGCACTGATGAGGCTGCACTGATGGGCACTGATAAGGCTGCACTGATAAGGCTGCACTGATGGGCACTGATGAGGCTGCATTGATGGGCACTGATGAGGCTGCACCGAAGGGCACTGATGAGGCAGCACTGATGAGGCTGTACCGATGAGCACTGATGAGGCTGCACTGATGGCACTGATGAGGCTGCACCGAAGGGCACTGATGAGGCAGCACTGATGGGCACTGATGAAGCTGCACTGATGGGCACTGATTATCTGCAGATCTCCCCTGTGAGGAGATGCCACTGATCCGCTCTCCTCTCCCTCTGTCAGTGTGAGGAGAGGAATGCCGATAGCCGACAGTTCCGTGTTTACATGTGATTGGACACGGCTGATCACATGGATAAAGAGCAGCGTCATCGGCTCTTTACCGAGATTGGTGATGTGCCGTGTCCCAGAGACAGAGCGCACTACTGATCGCCGCGCTGCGTCTGATGACGTCACCTCAGAACAAGAGCCGCCGCTGCCTGTCATTTGACAATACGGTGGGCGGGAGGTGGTTAAATCCCACCCAAAGAAAGCTCGGTCTCAAAAAAAATAAAAATAAAATAAAAAACCTAATTTGTGTACAGTGTTGTATGACCGCGCAATTGTCATTCAAAGTGTGACAGCGCTGAAAGCTGAAAATTGTCCCGGGCAGGAAGGGGGGTAAAGTGCCCGGTATTGAAGGGGTTAAGGAAACTTATGAACTAAACCAGGAGCGGTGACCCCGGCTTTGAGTAGAATTGTCATTTGTGGACTGGCCCTTGAAGGTCTCCAGAATGGCGCAGTATGGCGGGCGCTGTCCCGGGGTGAGATGAGGTCGCCGGGTTCCTTTCCCTGAGATGGAGGTGCGGATCCGCCCCGGATTGTAGAGTGACGCGCTCATGTGACGGGGGTGACGGGGTCTTATATTTAGCCCCCCGGGTGGAATGATCATCGTCCCGGATTGTAGAGTGACGTGGTCATGTGACGGGGGTGACGGGGTCTTATATTTAGCCCCCCGGGTGGAATGATCGTCGTCCCGGATTGTAGAGTGACGCGGTCATGTGACGGGGGTGACGGGGTCTTATATTTAGCCCCCCGGGTGGAATGATCATCGTCCCGGATTGTAGAGTGACGTGGTCATGTGACGGGGGTGACGGGGTCTTATATTTAGCCCCCCGGGTGGAATGATCGTCGCCCCGGATTGTAGAGTGACGCGGTCATGTGACGGGTTCCTTTCCCTGAGATGGAGGAGCGGATCCGTCCCGGATTGTAGAGTGACGCGGTCATGTGACGGGGTCTTATATTTAGCCCCCCGGGTGGAATGATCGGCGTACCGGATTGTAGAGTGACGCGGTCATGTGACGGGGTGACGGGTTCCTTTCCCTGAGATGGAGGTGCGGATCCGTCCCGGATTGTAGAGTGACGCGCTCATGTGACGGGGGTGACGGGGTCTTATATTTAGCCCCCCGGGTGGAATGATCATCGTCCCGGATTGTAGAGTGACGTGGTCATGTGACGGGGTCTTATATTTAGCCCCCCGGGTGGAATGATCGGCGTACCGGATTGTAGAGTGACGTGGTCATGTGATGGGGTGACGGGGTCTTATATTTAGCCCCCCGGGTGGAATGATCGTCGTCCCGGATTGTAGAGTGACGCGGTCATGTGACGGGTTCCTTTCCCTGAGATGGAGGAGTGGATCCGTCCCGGATTGTAGAGTGACGCGGTCATGTGACGGGGTCTTATATTTAGCCCCCCGGGTGGAATGATCGTCGTCCCGGATTGTAGAGTGACGCGGTCATGTGACGGGGTGACGGGGTCTTATATTTAGCCCCCCGGGTGGAATGATCGGCGTACCAGATTGTAGAGTGACGCGGTCATGTGACGGGGGTGACGGGGGTCTTATATTTAGCCCCCCCGGGTGGAATGATCGGCGTACCAGATTGTAGAGTGACGCGGTCATGTGACGGGGGTGACGGGGGTCTTATATTTAGCCCCCCGGGTGGAATGATCGGCGTACCAGATTGTAGAGTGACGCGGTCATGTGACGGGTTCCTTTCCCTGAGATGGAGGTGCGGATCCGTCCCGGATTGTAGAGTGACGCGGTCATGTGACGGGGTGACGGGGTCTTATATTTAGCCCCCTGGGTGGAATGATCGTCGTCCCGGATTGTAGAGTGACGCAGTCATGTGATGGGGTGACGGGGTCTTATATTTAGCCCCCCGGGTGGAATGATCGGCGTACCAGATTGTAGAGTGACGCGGTCATGTGACGGGGTCTTATATTTAGCCCCCCGGGTGGAATGATCGTCGTCCCGGATTGTAGAGTGACGTGGTCATGTGACGGGGTGAGGGGGTCTTATATTTAGCCCCCCGGGTGGAATGATCGGCGTACCAGATTGTAGAGTGACGCGGTCATGTGACGGGTTCCTTTCCCTGAGATGGAGGTGCGGATCCGTCCCGGATTGTAGAGTGACGCGGTCATGTGACGGGGTGACGGGGTCTTATATTTAGCCCCCCGGGTGGAACGATCGTCGCCCCGGATTGTACTGAGTGACGCGGTCATGTGACGGGGTCTTATATTTAGCCCCCCGGGTGGAATGATCGTCGTCCCGGATTGTAGAGTGACGTGGTCATGTGACGGGGTGAGGGGGTCTTATATTTAGCCCCCCGGGTGGAATGATCGGCGTACCAGATTGTAGAGTGACGCGGTCATGTGACAGGGTGACGGGGGTCTTATATTTAGCCCCCCCGGGTGGAATGATCGGCGTGCCGGACGGTTTCTTTCCTAGCCAGGAATTCGCCGTCACCTGTCTCCACCAACTGGCCGCTTCCAACCCACAAAACACAAATATTTCTCTCCCTCGTGGATTCCCAGAAAAAGAAAAAGATCCTGAAATATGCGATCGCTGGCGGTGCGGTTCTGTGGTCGGCGGGGGGGGGAGGGGGGCGCTCTGACGTGTGTCGGGTCAGAGGAGAGCGGGCAAAGCTGGCATTCATCCTAGGGGCTCCTCAGGGCGGCATTTAGTATTAAAGATCAAAGGATCCTCCCGGCAATAGTGGCTGAAGATTGACTGATAGCGCTGACATACTCCGCGGCGTTGTACAAAGCGAGGGCATGCCGGGGGGAGGTGACCTTCTGTCCATCCAACCCTGAGATTTGCACAGCTCTGCCGCACAGTTCAGCAGGACAGAAGAGTTTCCTTTGCTGCAGTTCAGTAACACTTACAGGTCTTGTCCCTCCCCTTGTCCCTCCCCTAGACTGTTATTGGACAGTGAAAGGAGAAGCAGCGGACCAATAAGTTCATCTCTCTGTCACTATGCTCTCCCCTTCTATCAGCATGCCCCTTGTTAGTGCACAAGCACCGCAGCACAACCAATTGGCTCCTTGTGCTACTTCTCCATCCCCCAGTCTGAGCTCTGCTGTATGGGGATTGATAAGCTCTCCTGTGTCACTCTGCTCCCCCCTTCTATCAGCATGCCCCTTGTTAGCACCCTGTACTGCTTCTCCACCACTTCCCCTGTCTGAGTTCTGCTGCACAGAGACTACAAGACACTGAAAGTTTATCTCCCCGTCACTCTGCTCTCTCCTATCAGCATGCCCCTTATTAGTACATGAGCACTGCAGCACAACTGATTAGCACCTTGTGCTGCTTCTCCATCCCTCGGTCTGAGCTCTGCTGTACGAGGACTGCAAGAGGCTGATAGACACAGCACAGTGGCAGAAAGATGAGCTCCTCACTCTGCTCTCTCCTTCTATCAGCATGCCCAATGTTAGTAGCTGAACACTGCAGCAAAACTAATGAGCTCCTTGTGTCAAACACGAGGCACGGGGGCCGGATGCGGCCCTTCAAGCCTTATCATGTGGCCCCTTACACCAGGTCTGGAGCCGCATTGTGCTGCAACTTTAGTCCACCCCCTCTGGCACTCGCCCTCTGCTTCGGCTCCCCACTGTCAGGAACTGACCAATCCCTACGAGCGCTCCTAGCAGGGCGTGGTGGGGACAGTTCTCCAGAATCTGAGAGGGAGAGTCATCTCCCGGCGAGGCAGAGGGTCCTACATAGGGGGGTGCTAGAGCCGGGTCAGGTAGGAAAGAGATATGAAGGAGCTTTGGGGGAGGGGTGGGTTGGGATCCCACACGGTGCAGTGTACCCCTAAACCCTGCACTCTGTACACAGCACACCCCTAAACCCTGTACACAGCACACCCTTAAACTCTGCACTCTGCACACCCCTAGATCCCGGAACTCTGTACACAGCACACCCCTAAACACTGCACACAGCACACCCCTAAACTCTGCACACCCCTAGATCCCTGAACTCTGCACACAGCGCACCCCTAAACCCTGCACTCCGTACACAGCGCACCCCTGAACCCTGCCCTCTGTACACAGCGCACCCCTGAACCCTGCCCTCTGTACACAGCGCACCCCTGAACCCTGCCCTCTGTACACAGCGCACCCCTGAACCCTGCCCTCTGTACACAGCGCACTCCTGAACCCTGCCCTCTGCACACAGCGCACTCCTGAACTCTGCACACAGCGCACTCCTGAACTCTGCACTCTGTACATAGCGCACTCCTGAACTCTGCACACAGCACACCCCTGAACTCTTCAGGAGTGGGCTATGTACAGAGTGCAGAGTTCAGGGGTGCGCTGTGTGCAGAGTTCAGGAGTGGGCTATGTACAGAGTGCAGAGTTCAGGAGTGGGCTATGTACAGAGGGCAGAGTTCAGGGGTGCGCTGTGTGCAGAGTTCAGGAGTGGGCTATGTACAGAGTGCAGAGTTCAGGAGTGGGCTATGTACAGAGTGCAGAGTTCAGGGGTGCGCTGTGTGCAGAGTTCAGGAGTGGGCTATGTACAGAGTGCAGAGTTCAGGAGTGGGCTATGTACAGAGGGCAGAGTTCAGGAGTGGGCTATGTACAGAGTGCAGAGTTCAGGGGTGCGCTGTGTGCAGAGTTCAGGAGTGGGCTATGTACAGAGTGCAGAGTTCAGGAGTGGGCTATGTACAGAGGGCAGAGTTCAGGAGTGGGCTATGTACAGAGGGCACTCTGCCCTCTGTACATAGCACAATCCTGAACTCTGCACTCTGTACATAGCGCACTCCTGAACTCTGCACACAGCACACTCCTGAACTCTGCCCTCTGTACATAGCGCACCCCTGAACTCTGCCCTCTGTGCATAGCGCACTCCTGAACTCTGCCCTCTGTGCATAGCGCACTCCTGAACTCTGCCCTCTGTGCATAGCGCACTCCTGAACTCTGCCCTCTGTGCATAGAGCACTCCTGAACTCTGCCCTCTGTGCATAGAGCACTCCTGAACTCTGCGCATAGCGCACTCCTGAACTCTGCGCTCTGTACATAGAGCACTCCTGAACTCTGCGCTCTGTACATAGAGCACTCCTGAACTCTGCGCTCTGTACATAGAGCACTCCTGAACTCTGCGCTCTGTACATAGAGCACTCCTGAACTCTGCGCTCTGTACATAGAGCACTCCTGAACTCTGCGCTCTGTACATAGAGCACTCCTGAACTCTGCGCTCTGTACATAGAGCACTCCTGAACTCTGCCCTCTGTACATAGAGCACTCCTGAACTCTGCCCTCTGTACATAGAGCACTCCTGAACTCTGCCCTCTGTACATAGAGCACTCCTGAACTCTGCCCTCTGTACATAGAGCACTCCTGAACTCTGCCCTCTGTACATAGAGCACTCCTGAACTCTGCCCTCTGTACATAGAGCACTTCTGAACTCTGCCCTCTGTACATAGAGCACTTCTGAACTCTGCCCTCTGTACATAGAGCACTTCTGAACTCTGCCCTCTGTACATAGCGCACTCCTGAACTCTGCCCTCTGTACATAGAGCACTTCTGAACTCTGCCCTCTGTACATAGCGCACCCCTGAACTCTGCCCTCTGTGCATAGCGCACTCCTGAACTCTGCCCTCTGTGCATAGCGCACTCCTGAACTCTGCCCTCTGTGCATAGCGCACTCCTGAACTCTGCCCTCTGTGCATAGAGCACTCCTGAACTCTGCCCTCTGTGCATAGAGCACTCCTGAACTCTGCGCATAGCGCACTCCTGAACTCTGCGCTCTGTACATAGAGCACTCCTGAACTCTGCGCTCTGTACATAGAGCACTCCTGAACTCTGCGCTCTGTACATAGAGCACTCCTGAACTCTGCGCTCTGTACATAGAGCACTCCTGAACTCTGCGCTCTGTACATAGAGCACTCCTGAACTCTGCGCTCTGTACATAGAGCACTCCTGAACTCTGAGCTCTGTACATAGAGCACTCCTGAACTCTGCGCTCTGTACATAGAGCACTCCTGAACTCTGCGCTCTGTACATAGAGCACTCCTGAACTCTGCGCTCTGTACATAGAGCACTCCTGAACTCTGCGCTCTGTACATAGAGCACTCCTGAACTCTGCGCTCTGTACATAGAGCACTCCTGAACTCTGCCCTCTGTACATAGAGCACTCCTGAACTCTGCCCTCTGTACATAGAGCACTCCTGAACTCTGCCCTCTGTACATAGAGCACTCCTGAACTCTGCCCTCTGTACATAGAGCACTCCTGAACTCTGCCCTCTGTACATAGAGCACTTCTGAACTCTGCCCTCTGTACATAGAGCACTTCTGAACTCTGCCCTCTGTACATAGAGCACTTCTGAACTCTGCCCTCTGTACATAGCGCACTCCTGAACTCTGCCCTCTGTACATAGAGCACTTCTGAACTCTGCCCTCTGTACATAGAGCACTTCTGAACTCTGCCCTCTGTACATAGAGCACTTCTGAACTCTGCCCTCTGTACATAGAGCACTCCTGAACTCTGCCCTCTGTACATAGCCCACTCCTGAACTCTGCCCTCTGTACATAGCCCACTCCTGAACTCTGCCCTCTGTACATAGCCCACTCCTGAACTCTGCCCTCTGTACATAGCCCACTCCTGAACTCTGCCCTCTGTACATAGCCCACTCCTGAACTCTGCCCTCTGTACATAGCCCACTCCTGAACTCTGCCCTCTGTACATAGCCCACTCCTGAACTCTGCCCTCTGTACATAGCCCACTCCTGAACTCTGCCCTCTGTACATAGCCCACTCCTGAACTCTGCCCTCTGTACATAGCCCACTCCTGAACTCTGCCCTCTGTACATAGCCCACTCCTGAACTCTGCCCTCTGTACATAGAGCACTTCTGAACTCTGCCCTCTGTACATAGAGCACTTCTGAACTCTGCCCTCTGTACATAGAGCACTTCTGAACTCTGCCCTCTGTACATAGAGCACTTCTGAACTCTGCCCTCTGTACATAGAGCACTTCTGAACTCTGCCCTCTGTACATAGCCCACTCCTGAACTCTGCCCTCTGTACATAGAGCACTCCTGAACTCTGCCCTCTGTACATAGAGCACTTCTGAACTCTGCCCTCTGTACATAGCACAATCCTGAACTCTGCCCTCTGTACATAGAGCACTTCTGAACTCTGCCCTCTGTACATAGAGCACTCCTGAACTCTGCCCTCTGTACATAGAGCACTTCTGAACTCTGCCCTCAGTACATAGTGCACTCCTGAACTCTGCACTCTGTACATAGTGCACTCCTGAACTCTGCACTCTGTACATAGTGCACTCCTGAACTCTGCACTCTGTACATAGAGCACTCCTGAACTCTGCACTCTGTATATAGCGCACTCCTGAACTCTGCACTCTGTACATAGCCCACTCCTGAACTCTGCCCTCTGTACATAGAGCGCTCCTGAACTCTGCCCTCTGTACATAGAGCACTCCTGAACTCTGCCCTCTGTACATAGAGCACTTCTGAACTCTGCCCTCTGTACATAGAGCGCTCCTGAACTCTGCCCTCTGTACATAGCGCACTCCTGAGCTCTGCCCTCTGTACATAGAGCACTCCTGAACTCTGCCCTCTGTACATAGAGCACTCCTGAACTCTGCACTCTGTACATAGCGCACTCCTGAACTCTGCACTCTGTACATAGTGCACTCCTGAACTCTGCACTCTGTACATAGCGCACTCCTGAACTCTGCACTCTGTACATAGAGCGCTCCTGAACTCTGCCCTCTGTACATAGAGCACTCCTGAACTCTGCCCTCTGTACATAGAGCACTCCTGAACTCTGCCCTCTGTACATAGAGCGCTCCTGAACTCTGCACTCTGTACATAGAGCACTCCTGAACTCTGCCCTCTGTACATAGAGCACTCCTGAACTCTGCACTCTGTACATAGCACACTCCTGAACTCTGCACTCTGTACATAGCACACTCCTGAACTCTGCCCTCTGTACATAGCACAATCCTGAACTCTGCCCTCTGTACATAGCCCACTCCTGAACTCTGCCCTCTGTACATAGCCCACTCCTGAACTCTGCACTCTGTACATAGTGCACTCCTGAACTCTGCACTCTGTACATAGAGCACTCCTGAACTCTGCACTCTGTACATAGAGCACTCCTGAACTCTGCACTCTGTATATAGCGCACTCCTGAACTCTGCACTCTGTACATAGCCCACTCCTGAACTCTGCCCTCTGTACATAGAGCGCTCCTGAACTCTGCCCTCTGTACATAGAGCACTCCTGAACTCTGCCCTCTGTACATAGAGCACTTCTGAACTCTGCCCTCTGTACATAGAGCGCTCCTGAACTCTGCCCTCTGTACATAGCGCACTCCTGAGCTCTGCCCTCTGTACATA
Source organism: Lithobates clamitans (assembly GCA_037952925.1). NCBI lineage: Eukaryota > Metazoa > Chordata > Amphibia > Anura > Ranidae > Lithobates > Lithobates clamitans. The sequence continues at coordinate 110,994 of JBBGZY010002826.1, forward strand.
GAGCACTCCTGAACTCTGCCCTCTGTACATAGCCCACTCCTGAACTCTGCCCTCTGTACATAGAGCACTCCTGAACTCTGCACTCTGTACATAGCGCACTCCTGAACTCTGCACTCTGTACATAGTGCACTCCTGAACTCTGCACTCTGTACATAGCGCACTCCTGAACTCTGCACTCTGTACATAGAGCGCTCCTGAACTCTGCCCTCTGTACATAGAGCACTCCTGAACTCTGCCCTCTGTACATAGAGCGCTCCTGAACTCTGCCCTCTGTACATAGCGCACTCCTGAACTCTGCCCTCTGTACATAGAGCACTCCTGAACTCTGCACTCTGTACATAGTGCACTCCTGAACTCTGCACTCTGTACATAGCGCACTCCTGAACTCTGCACTCTGTACATAGAGCGCTCCTGAACTCTGCCCTCTGTACATAGAGCACTCCTGAACTCTGCCCTCTGTACATAGAGCGCTCCTGAACTCTGCACTCTGTACATAGAGCACTCCTGAACTCTGCCCTCTGTACATAGAGCACTCCTGAACTCTGCACTCTGTACATAGCACACTCCTGAACTCTGCACTCTGTACATAGCACACTCCTGAACTCTGCCCTCTGTACATAGCACAATCCTGAACTCTGCCCTCTGTACATAGCCCACTCCTGAACTCTGCCCTCTGTACATAGCCCACTCCTGAACTCTGCCCTCTGTACATAGAGCACTCCTGAACTCTGCCCTCTGTACATAGAGCGCTCCTGAACTCTGCCCTCTGTACATAGCGCACTCCTGAACTCTGCCCTCTGTACATAGCGCACTCCTGAACTCTGCCCTCTGTACATAGCGCACTCCTGAACTCTGCACTCTGTACATAGAGCACTCCTGAACTCAGTGCGTTGCGCACACCACATACAACCGGCCCTTTGAGGGCAACAATACTACAATGAAAGTTTGACACCCCTGACATAGGTCATGGGGGACTCTTTTTGTCCTGTGTGTGATTAAAAATAGTGTTCTGTGAATTAAAAAAAAAAAATGAAAGTTACCCCCGAGCACGTAACCCCTTGGCTCTGGCCGTACACAAATCTGTGACCTCTCTGCGCCCGGTCCTTAGTGCCGAAGGTGCTGCATATTTGTGTGAACTTCCCCCCAACGCACCCGTGTCCAGGTTGTGCTCTCCCGGCACAGTTACCGTCACCCCCACCGAAAGATCCCCATTGCTCCTTGTGATCGGGAGTGTTCGGACCTTGTGACACCCAATCATGGTGGTCATGTGATCTTAGGCCGCACCTCCTGGCGGTGCAACCTCATCTTTTATATTTTACCAAAACATTGGGTGATGTATTGTGTTTGTGTGCCTGAAAATGAAGCTTAGTGTATTTTTTTACTAAAATTTAGCATTTTATAAAGTGTTGTGTGAAAATCATGTGACATAAAAAATAATTGGAACTACCCCCATTTTATTCTCCGGGGTCTTTTCAAAAAATATATAAAGTTTGGGGGTTTAACTAAACTTCAGGCCTAAAAAAAACAAAAAAAAAGCCAAAATGTTTTTTTTTCAGCAGCATGATCAGAATGACAGCCAATGACAGCCTCCATGCTGCTCTCAGGACACCGAGCACTGCTTACCACGAGCAACCGGTCCGTGTAATCTGATCTCTCCTCCCTCTGGTGCAGCACGCGCGCCGGTCACGCTCCCTCGCCACTCCGCATGCGCATCCCCGGGCCCGAGCACGCGTTGGTAAACAAGCGACGCCCCTCCCATTGCCCCGCCCCACTCAAGGCTCCTGGTACACCGCCCCCTTTTTTCCTTACCTAGGGGAGAAAGGCGAGCGGGACGCGCCCCGCCCTCCGGGGGATGACAGATGGGCGGCGGAGCCAATAGGCGAGGACCGATCCCATAGCAACTGTCAGCGGGGCGAATCAGCGGCTCTTGAGGGCGGGGCGAGAGCTGTCAGGCTGAGCGGACTCTCTCCACGTCTGGCAGATCAGGCTGTCCGGAGGAGAGAGGAGGAGAGGTGAGTGCGAGGCATGCTCTGTGTGTCTCTATATACTGCGTGTGTACTGTATATATACTGTGTGTGTGTATACTGTATATATATATACACTGTGTGTGTGTGACACTGGATACAATGTAACCTCTTCATCTCCTATAATACACACACTGCGCTTATACATTGTATATATACATTGTACTGTCACCACCATACCCATCTATATATATAATCACTGAGCTGATCTCCATACTGATACATTGTATTCTCATTATAAGGATTATATATAATATATTATAGATTGTCACTGGGATGATACATTGTATATATATTGTACTGTCACTGGAATATCAATCTATATATATCTAATCACTGTGATGTCACCTGTACTGATACATTGTATTCTCATTATATGTATTATATATTATTATATATATCACTGAACCACTATATATATATAATTTGTACTGTCATTGTAAGTATAATATAAATCTATACTGATCTACTGTATTGAGAGAGATATTATAATTTTTCTTTTCATACACCTTGTACAGTCATCATACATATATCTAAGTATAATATATATATATACTGTACTATCATTAGAAGAAAATACATAATGTAAATACTGAGTACTGTCATATATTTAATACACAACTATACATATACACTGTACTGTCATTATCCATATAATATATATCTATACTGATACATTGTACTGTCATATTTATAATACATGGCTGCACTATACTACTATAAATATAATATGTGTGTGTATATATATATATATATATACTGTACTGTACTGTTATTATAAATGTAATACATGTATACTGATACATTGTACTGTCATTAATAATATAATATATACACCTATGCATATTCATTGTATAGTAATATAAAAAAAAAAAAATATATATATATATATATATATATATATATTAGTATGATTCATTATATCATTGTAAGTATACATTTAATATAAATCTATATACATACTGAGTGCTGCCATTAATGTAATATACATCTATACTGATACATTGTATTGCCATACATGTAATATAACTGTATATATGTGCACTGCACTCTCATTGGTGGTGTGTGGGTGTGTATATATATATATATATATATATATATATATATATATATATATACAGATCTCTTCACACTGCATTGCCTCTTTAAAAATCTGTATATATCGTGTATATATAATATATGACATGTATAGAATGGATACACACAGAACTGTCAGTAGATCGATATGACCTCATACAGGGACAGACGTTCCCCCCCTCGAGTGTTGTGTCGTTCGGTGTATTTCCATGGTGGTCGTTCACATCTGGGCGCTCGGGTACCCGTAGCTGACGCCTGGCGGTCTTTTGATGCGCGTTTTGGCGTGTTTGTAGCACGTTTTGTCTTGTGAGGAACACGCATCTGCCACCCTCATCATCAGCAGTCAGGCCGGGATCACATATACTGGGGGGGGGGTCCGGGACGTCCCTCTGCTCCATTACAGGTGGGTCTGAATTCGGACCTGAAACGGAGCCAAAGACGCACAGGACCCTTTTCCAGTGCGCCCCGCGGCCCCCCCCTGACCCCCGTCCATAGAGAGCCGGTCACAGTCTCCTGTCATGCGAATTGAAATCCTCATCCGATTCGCATTAATGTGAACCCGGCCTTGATGGCACCACAAATGCGACCTGTGACTGCAGCATATTTCCGAAATGCGCGGCAAAATGCACATTTTTTTTTGTTTAGTTTACGAAACATTCTGCCCCCATTCACATTTGGCAATTTGGGATGGAGGACAGAATCACCGCCATCCTGCCTGCGATTCCAAATCGCACTGTAGTCGTGGTAAAAACGCGCCACCCATGTTTGAATGCCGTTCATTTTTAATGGTACCTCAGACGCGGCGTGGGTTTTGCCATGGTTGTCGCTCAACAGAATTGCGCAGGAAAGTGTGTCGTGGGACGCTTGCTGCCGAGAAAGGAGCTGCTTTGCGGTGACGAGCTTCGCACCATGCCGCTTGCCGCAGTTACCTTACAGCAAAACTGCCCCATGTTTGTGACGTCATTAAAAATGAATCTCTTTACCATGAATTCAGCGATTCCGCCCCCAAATCCCCCGATGTGAACGGGGCCTCAGCAGACATTCAGTGCAGGTGAATCTTCCAGGTCCATTCATTGTAAATGACAGCGATTGATTCACCCCAATATATATATATATATACCGTCACTCTTCATATACATATAGATGTCGTTCTGTAACAAAGTGAACTCTCATCATCTCCTATTTATAGAGCTCCATTCATTGTAAATGACAGCGATTGATTCACCCCAATATATATATATGTATATATATATATATATATATATATATATATATATATATATATATATATATATATATATATATATATATATATATATATACCGTCACTCTTCATATACATATAGATGTCGTTCTGTAACAAAGTGAACTCTCATCATCTCCTATTTATAGAGCTCCATTCATTGTAAATGACAGCGATTGATTCACCCCAATATATATATATATATATATATATATACCGTCACTCTTCATATAGATGTCGTCTGTAACATAAAGTGAACTCTCATCATCTCCTAATTATAGAGCTCCATACATTGTAATACAATCACTGCAAATAAATCCAAATAAAATCTCTATTATCATTTAGTTGTAATTAAAGCGGTAATAACCCCTTCAATACCGGGCACTTTTACCCCCTTCCTGCCCAGGCCAACTTTCATCTTTCAGTGCTTGAATGACAATTACGCGGTCATGCTACACTCTACACATAGGACATTGTTATTATTTTTTTTCACACAATTAGAGCTTTATTTTGGTGGTATTTTATCAACAGTGGTATTTGTTTTGTTTTTTTGTTTTTTAAATGTTTTGCTAAACTAACAAAATACATTTTTCAACAAAGAAAAAAAAAAGTTTTTCATAGTTTGTTATAAAATTTAGTGAACAGATAATTTTGTTCTCCTTCACTGATAGATTACACTAAAGGGCACTGATGGGCAGTGATAGGCGGCACCAAAGGGCCCTGATAGATGGCACTAGTAAGCGATACTGATAGGCACTGATAGGCTACACTAAAGGCCACTGATCAGCGGCAGTGATGGGCTGCACTAAAGGGCACTGATAGATGGCACTGATGGGCTGCTCTAATGGAACTGATAGGTGGCACTGGTAAGCGACACTGATGGGCTACAGTAAAGGCCACTCATAGGTGGCACTGATGGGCTACACTAAAGGGCACTGATAGATGGCACTGATGGACAGTGATAGGGGGCACCAAAGGGCACTGATGGGCTGCTCTAAAGGGAACTGATAGGCAGCACTGGGAAGCTACACTGATAGGCCACTGATAGGCGGCAGTGATGGGCTGCACTAAAGGGCACTGATGGGGCGGCACTGATGTGTACCGATAGGTGGCACTGATGGGCTGCACTAAAAGCCACTGATAGGTGGCACTGATGGGCTGCACTAAAGGGCAATCTGATAGATGACACTGGCAGCACTGGTGGTGGGCACTGTTAGGCTGCTCTAAAGGGCACTGGTGGGCACTCTGATAGGTGACACTGATGAGCACTGATTGGCACCACTGGTGGGCCCTCTTGGGACTGCATTGATAATCAGTGTAGATGTCCCTTTTTACACATGCTGGGTATCGGCTCTCCTCTCTTCTCTCCTCCTCCTCTCTCCTCCTCCTCTCTCCTCCTCCTCTCTCCTCCTCTCTTCTCCTCTCTTCTCTTCTCCTCTCTTCTCTTCTCCTCTCTTCTCCTCTCTTCTCCTCTCTTCTCCTCTCTTCTCCTCTCTTCTCCTCTCTTCTCCTCTCTTCTCCTCTCTTCTCCTCTCTTCTCCTCTCTTCTCCTCTCTTCTCCTCTCTTCTCCTCTCTTCTCCTCTCTTCTCCTCTCTTCTCCTCTCTTCTCCTCTCTTCTCCTCTCTTCTCCTCTCTTCTCCTCTCTTCTCCTCTCTTCTCCTCTCTTCTCCTCTCTTCTCCTCTCTTCTCCTCTCTGTCAGTGTGAGGAAAGGAATGCCGATGACTGGCTTGTGTTTACATCGTGATCCGCTGTCATTGGATCAGCTGTTTCCTAAGGCGGGCGCGTGGGCAGCGCGATCACAGGAGGACGCCCACGGATGCCCACAGATGCCCTCCCGGCAATGTAATCCTGTAGCTGTAGTGCGGATGGGAAGAGGTTTAGCCCAAAACAAAAAATGTAATTTATTACAGCTTATTATTCATTAGATGTGGTGGCTGCATTCGTTTTCCTTTTTAGGGGATTTCCCCCCCTCCTGTTTTCAGCTGCAATCTGCCCAGTAGTAACAAACCTCCTGTATTAGAGAGCGCCCCACTCTGGATGAAGGAGCACAGGGGGCACCTTTTGGACAACAGCATTGTCAGTCTGGGGAGAAGGAGAGTGTTAGATACACTAGCAGATTTAAATACACTAACATATTGAAGCCAAACTCAGCCAGCTCACAATTAATAATCAATTACAGTATTCCTAAGATAAAGGTTTGACACAAATAAAAAAAAAATGCTGATTATTGCAAGCACCCTTAATAAAGGGGGTCCAACCCGCTACTAGCAAGGGGGGCCTAATAAAGGGGGTCCAACCCGCTACTAGCAAGGAGAACCTAATAAAGGGGTCCAACCCGCTACTAGCAAGGGGGACCTAATAAAGGGGGTCCAACCCGCTACTAGCAAGGGGGACCTAATAAAGGGGGTCCAACCCGCTACTAGCAAGGAGAACCTAATAAAGGGGGTCCAACCCGCTACTAGCAAGGAGAACCTAATAAAGGGGGTCCGAACCGCTACTAGCAAGGGGGACCTAATAAAGGGGGTCCAACCCGCTACTAGCAAGGGGGACCTAATAAAGGGGGTCCAACCCGCTACTAGCAAGGGGGGCCTAATAAAGGGGGTCCAACCCGCTACTAGCAAGGGGGACCTAATAAAGGGGGTCCAACCCGCTACTAGCAAGGGGGACCTAATAAAGGGGTCCAACCCGCTACTAGCAAGGGGGGCCTAATAAAGGGGGTCCAACCCGCTACTAGCAAGGAGGACCTAATAAAGGGGGTCCAACCCGCTACTAGCAAGGGGGACCTAATAAAGGGGGTCCAACCCACTACTAGCAAGGAGAACCTAATAAAGGGGGTCCAACCCGCTACTAGCAAGGGGGGCCTAATAAAGGGGGTCCAACGCGCTACTAGCAAGGGGGACCTAATAAAGGGGGTCCATCCCGCTACTAGCAAGAGGAACCTAATAAAGGGTGTCCAACCCGCTACTAGCAAGGAGAACCTAATAAAGGGTGTCCAACCCGCTACTAGCAAGGAGAACCTAATAAAGGGGGTCCAACCTGCTACTAGCAAGGGGGACCCTAATAAAGGGGGTCCGAACCGCTACTAGCAAGGGGGACCTAATAAAGGGGGTCCAACCTGCTACTAGCAAGGAGAACCTAATAAAGGGGGTCCAACCCGCTACTAGCAAGGAGAACCTAATAAAGGGGGTCCGAACCGCTACTAGCAAGGGGGACCTAATAAAGGGGGTCCAACCCGCTACTAGCAAGGAGAACCTAATAAAGGGGGTCCAACCCGCTACTAGCAAGGGGGGCCTAATAAAGGGGGTCCAACGCGCTACTAGCAAGGGGGACCTAATAAAGGGGGTCCAACCCGCTACTAGCAAGGAGGACCTAATAAAGTCATGCCATTTTCTTCGGTGAGCGATGGTCACCCTTGCCTTACAATGCACACTGGCCATGGGGGTGATATGTATATATTCTTATTCTTTATTAAGCAATCTTCGCTTTTGCCTTGGAATGTATATTGGCCATGGGGGGGCGATGTGGAGACACACCGGGGTTGATGACCTTCTCCCCTCCCACATTCTGGGCGAAGGAGGAGAAAGTCACAGGCTGCCCCATACCGGATAATGCGAAGCGCTCTCGCAGAGCAGCAAAGAATCTGGAAAAGAAGGACCGACCCACCCAAAGGGGATTTTTCAGTTATCGGTAAAGAGACCTCCACTAGTGCAGTGTTTCTCAACTCCAGTCCTCAAGGCGCCCCAACAGGTCATGTTTTCAGGATTTCCCTCATATGAAACAGCTGTGGTCATTACTAAGGCAGTGAAACTGATCAATTCACCTGTGCAAAATAATGGAAAACCTGAAAACATGACCTGTTGGGGCGCCTTGAGGACTGGAGTTGAGAAACACTGCACTAGTGAGATCCCCTCATCGTATCTTCAGGCTATGAAGTTTCACAGCAACAATAGCGCCCCCTATTCCACCTTAAAACAAATTAAACATCAGGCTGCAGTAGGTGCGTGGACCCAAGAGGTGGACACATGTAAGCCGGCTACTCGACGAACTCGAACATTATAAATCTTTATTTGCTACATGGGTTACACACAGTAAAAAGCTGATAAACGGGTTTCGGCCAGAATGGCCTTACTCGTGGCATGTTATGATTAAGGCCATTCTGGCCGAAACGTGTTTGTGGCTTTTACTTTGTGTAGCACATGTAGCCAATAAAGATTAATAATGCCAAGCGACGGGGGGTGGGGTGGGGTATGTCAGGGGGGATTTTGACTAACAGACCAAACTGGGGGGGGGTTGGGTTTTGACTAATGGACCAAACCGGGTGGGGGGGTGACGGTTGGTTTGTTTGAAGCCGCCCCCCCCAAAATGGAGCACCAGCCACCGTTGCATGTGCCCACACCTCTCTGTGCTGGTATGCAGAAGCAAACTCATACATAAGTCACTCCCACATATGTAAACGGCGTTCAAACCACACACCTGAGGTATTGCATTGATCATTAGAGAGCAATCATTATTCTAGCACTAGACTTCCTCTGTAACTTTGGTAACCTGTAAACATTTTTAAAGTGTCTCCTATGTCAATTTTTTAATTCCCAAGTTTGGCGCCATTCCACGAGTGTGCGCAATTTTACCATGTTTGGTATCTATTGACTCGCCGTAACATCATCTTTTACATTATACAAAAAGATTGGGCTAACTTAAGTGTCGTGTCTTTTCCTTTTTTTTTTTTAATTCATGAAAGTGTTTTTTCCAAAAAAATCATGTTTGATAAATTGCTGCTCAAATACCGTGTGACATATTAATGATTATGAATTTATTGTCGGCCATTATCGGCACATTTTGAAGCCGTGTTAAAAATCCTGCTTGCTGCATTCTTGGTGCATATTTGGCAAGCCGCACCAAAAACGCACCTCCCTATTGAAATTAATTGAAAACACAACAAAAACGCATCAAAAATGCACCTGTTGCCTTTTTCGTGAATTTTTTTCAGTCACACACCCTTCGAAAAACACACCATAAGCACCATAAGTAACGTAAAATCGCATTTTCGCCAGGATATTGGCGCTTTTTTTTTTTTCTTTAGGCACAATGCTGAAAACCCTATTTTCAGCCGATAATTTCCAGCGGCTGAAATTTTGGCGTATCACTACTTATCCACTTGCCGACCGCGCTAAAACCAAACGACGGCTACAGTGCGGCCCTCCAGTTCATGGGAAGGCGTCATATGATGGCCTCCCGTGATCGTGCCCGCTGCGGGGCGTGGGCGGCGCGCTCTGAGATCATCGTCCTCCGGATACCGCTAATCACAGATGGAGGTAAAGAGCCATTCAGTGCCTTGTTATCATGTGATCAGCTGTGTCCAATCACAGATGAGCACGGAGAGCCGAGAACCGGCTTGAGTAAAAGGGACATCTACACTGATAATCAATATCCTTATTAGTGCAGGCCCATCAGTGCTGCCAGTCAGTGCCCATTAGTGCCACCTATCCGTGCTGCCTCATCAATGCCCATCTGTGCAGCCTGTCAATGCCTCTCAGTGCAGCCTCATCAGTGCAGCCTCATAAGCACACATCAGTGCCCATCTGTGCAGCCTGTCCGTGCCCATCAATGCCCATCTCTGCAGCCTGTCAGTGCCTCTCAGTGCCGCCTCATCAGTGCAGCCTCATAAGCACTCATCAGTGCCCATCTGTGCAGCCTGTCCGTGCCCATTAATGCCCATCTGTGCCGCCTCATCAGTGCCCATCTATGCAGCCTGTCAGTGCCCATCTATGCAGCCTGTCAGTGCCCATCTGTGCAGCCTGTCAGTGCCCATCAATGCCCATCTGTGCAGCCTGTCAGTGCCCATCTATGCAGCCTGCCAGTGCTCATCTGTGCCACCTCATCAGTGCCCATCTGTGCAGCCTGTCAGTGCCCATCTGTGCAGCCTGTCAGTGCCCATTAATGCCCATCTGTGCCGCCTCATCAGTGCCCATCTGTGCAGCCTGTCAGTGCCCATCAGTGCCCATCTGTGCAGCCTGTCAGTGCCGCATCTATGCAGCCTGCCAGTGCTCATTTGTGCCACCTCATCAGTGCCCATCTGTGCAGCCTGCCAGTGCTCATCTGTGCCCATCTGTGCAGCCTGTCAGTGCCCATCAATGCCCATCTCTGCAGCCTGTCAGTGCCGCATCATCAGTGCCCATCTTTGCAGCCTGTCAGTGCCCATCTGTGCCGCCTCATCAGTGCCTATCTGTGCAGCCTGTCAGTGCCCATCAATGCCCATCTGTGCAGCCTGTCAGTGCCGCCTCATCAGTGCCCATCTGTGCAGCCTGTCAGTGCCCATCAATGCCCATCTCTGCAGTCTGTCAGTGCCCATCTGTGCCACCTCATCAGTGCCCATCTGTGCCGCCTCAGTGTCCATCTCTGCAGCATGTCAGTGGCGCCTCATCAGTGCCCATCTGTGCCGCCTCATCAGTGCCCATCTGTGCCCCCTCATCAGTGCCCATCTGTGCCCCCTCATCAGTGCCCATCTCTGCAGCATGTCAGTGCCCATCAATGCCCATCTGTGCCGCCTTATCAGTGCTCATCAGTACAGCCTCTTAAGCACACATCAGTACCCATCTGTTCAGCCTGTCAGTGCCCATCAATGAAGGAGAAAAATTACCTGTCTGCAAAATTTTATAACAAACTGTGAAAAAGTTTTTCGTTTTTTTTTTTTCAAAAATTTCAGTCCCTATTTGTTTATTTAGCAAAAAATACCCCCCCAGTGGTGATTAAATGCCCACAAAAGACAGCTCTATTTGTATGAAAAAAATGATAAAAATGACATATGTGTACAGTGTTGCATGACCGAGTAATTGTCATTCAAAGTGTGACAGCGCTGAAAATTGGCCTGGGCAGGAAGGGGGGTAAAAGTGCCCAGTAGGGAAGTGCTTAAAGGATCTGCTAGTGCCGGATACCACAGAGGTGTCGTGGAGTTCTGGACGGCTGGTCATAATCTTATGGCTGACGGGTGGATTGACACGTTCATGTTTTCGGAAGCCCGGCGTGGATCGGCGTGGATCGGCGTGGATCGGCGTGGATCGGAAGCTCGCTGTTTCTAATGGTGGAGCAATCTAAGAATGGTTTCTATGACAACTCCCGGGGGGGGCGGGGCGCTGCTTTCAGCATAGAAGCGTTATTTTTCACCTGTCATCATAACGATCGCTTTGTTAAACGCGGGAACGGGGCGCTATAATTCCGGAGAGCGTCCCCCACCTATAGCGTCACCTGTGATCTCCGCCAGGAAACAATGTCAATAGATCCAGAACCGTCCAATCACAGCCAATCCAGAGGAAGGAAAAAAAAAAACCTTCGATATAAACCCAAAAGCAAATATTTCTGATCAATTCTTGGATGTGGCGGCTGCATTCGTTTTTTTCTTTTAAGCTTTCATTGCTGGTGATCCTGCCAGTAAGTCTGTTGTTTTTCAGCAGAACATGCTCTCTCGCAGATGTATCAGTTACAGGGATGAGACAAACCATTTTCCACTGACAGGGGTGCTTACAATGATCAGCTTTTATTTATTCAGGTAAAATACATTATCCCAAAATGAAAGAGAAGAAAACTGCTGTAACTACTTCTAAAGTGTGAGCTGGAGTTCTGCTTTAGTTTGTTGGTGTATCTAAATCCGCCAGTCCATCTAACACTCCCCTCCCCCCAGACTGACAATGCCGCTGTGCCTCCTGTTCTCCTTCATCCAGAGTTGGAGGAGGTGTGTTACTGGCCAGATCACCAGAGGGGGGAAAACAGAGGGGGGGGGAGCCATAAAAAAATGAAAACGAATGCAGCCGCCTCATCCAATGATTGCTGAGCTGTAATATGGAACATTTTTGGTTTTAATACGACTTTAACCCTTTCATTGCAATAATGGGACACTATCCCCCCCGACACCAATGATGGGGCACTATTCCTCCCACTGATACCAATGATGGGGCACTATTCCTCCCACTGATACCAATGATGGGACACTATTCCTCCCACTGACACCAATGATGGGGCACTATTCCTCCCACTGACACCAATGATGGGGCACTATTCCTCCCATTGACACCAATGATGGGACACTATTCCTCCCACTGATACCAATGATGGGGCACTATTCCTCCCACTGACACCAATGATGGGGCACTACTCCTCCCACTGACACCAATGATGGGGCACTATTCCTCCCATTGACACCAATGATGGGGCACTATTCCTCCCACTGATACCAATGATGGGGCACTATTCCTCCCACTGATACCAATGATGGGACACTATTCCTCCCACTGACACCAATGATGGGGCACTATTCCTCCCACTGACACCAATGATGGGGCACTATTCCTCCCATTGACACCAATGATGGGCCACTATTCCTCCCACTGATACCAATGATGGAACACTATTCCTCCCACTGATACCAATGATGGGACACTATTCCTCCCACTGACACCAATGATGGGACACTATTCCTCCCACTGACACCAATGATGGGGCACTATTGATCTTTTATTAAAAGAATCAAGCAACCAATTTTATACAAAAGTAAAAAACAAAACCATAGTACAAAACTTCAACAGAAATCCAAGGAATACACATCCATGTTCAGAATATATACAATATATACATAATCCACTACCAAAATTATTTACATAAAGCAGCAGAGAGGGCCTAAGAGGCACAACCCATCACCTATGTACGCAGCCATTTATCAAAAATTAATCCAAAAAATTATAACCTAGGGTGATAAGAGACAGACAGCCACACCCGGGAAAGAGACTCCTGGCAGTCAGGGAGGCTTGAAACCCCTCCACGCCTTCAACCAAGCCCCCTGACTCCGCTTGTCTCTCTCAAGTACCCGAATCTTCTCCACCTCATGCAGAATGTCATACACCACCACCTGAACAGGAAGGATTTTACGCCGAATGCTGACCTGACACCGTGCGTTCCAAGTGAAATAACGGACTACTAGGCTAACTAGAAAAAGTGTATCTAAACAAAAAACCCCACCAGTATTGAATGCTCCGTACACCCACTCAGCATAACCCAGCCTGGAGAGGAAAGGGACACCGAGGGCCCGTCCCACCTGTTTGTACACCTCTATGTTAAAAGGGCAATGAAGCAGAAAATGGTCCATAGTCTCCTCCTCACCTGCACACTCCTCCCGAGGACAGCTACGATCCACCCCACTGCGGAATTTCAAATTGCCCCTAACATAGAGTCTCCCATGGAAGCACAACCAGGCCAGATCCCTGAATTTAGGGGGTACTCTGTCCAAATTAATAAGTCTTAACCCTGCCCTCAAAACTGGGCCTGGGCAATCCCTTAAGGCCAGTGGGTCATGAAAGACTTCGCTCAAGACTCGACTCATAAGGACTTTCCTCGGAACCGATCTGAGATCTTCAGCCGACAATCGCCACTGCCGTAGTAACTTCAGGCACGGAGCGACATAGGCTGGTAGCTGACCACGATGACCCCTGAGATTCTTCACTTGGCCACCTTCTTCCCAAAGTCGTAGAAAAGGCCTAAACCAAGATCTAAATATGCCTGCCCATCCAGGAGGTTCCACTGCAAGCATATTACCAATATTAAACTTGAGAAAAAGCAGTGAAAAGAAAAGAACTGGGTTGACCATACCTAAGCCACCCTCCCTCCTGGATAGATAGGTGACATTCCTCTTGATGGGGTTCAGTCTGTTCCCCCACAACATCTGGAAGAACACACTACTGACCCTAGCATAGAGAGACACTGGCAAGATGCAGACAAAGCTGACATACAAGAAGATCGGAATCAGGTAAGTCTTAATCAGATCAACCCTTTCCCTCATAGATAACTTCCATCTCTTCCAGCTGACCACCTTAGTATTGGCAATTTCCAGTCTGCCTTCCCAGTTTTTGAGGCCATAATCGCCAGGTCCAAATTCAATGCCTAAAATCTTAATTCTTTCCTGGGGCACTGGAAAGGTGTCCGGGAGATCAAACCCCTCACCTTCCTTTCCCATCCAGAAAACTTCACTCTTTTCCTGATTGATCTTGGAGCCTGATGCTTCAGAATACCGTGATGTCAGAGAGACCACCTCCTCTGCTTCATCCGCCCCAGTGACAATCACCGACACATCGTCCGCATAGGCAACAACCCTCAAAGGCGGCTCACCCGGAAGCCCCACTGGCACCCCACACAACATGCCGCTCTCTAGCCTCCTGATGAAGGGGTCGATTGCAAACACATAGAGCAGGGGACTCAGGGGACAACCCTGGCGCACCCCGGAGCCAACCTCAAAGGACTGCCCAACCCAACCATTAACAAGAGGAAAGCTCTCTGCCCCCTCATACAAGACTTTTAACCAATCGACAAAACCACCCGGCAGACCGTACTTACTAAGGAGCAACCACAGGTACTCATGGTTAACACGATCAAAAGCCTTTGCCTGATCCAATGTCAGCAAATACTTTCCCCAGCCTGCAGCCCTGCACCGCTCCAAGGCCTCCCGGACAGCTAAAACTGCTGTGAAGGTGCACCTACCCTGGACCGAACAGTGCTGATGGCGAGAAAGCAAAGACTCTGCTACTAACGATAGGCGCCAGAAAATGATCTTTGCCAGTATCTTTCTATCGACATTAAGAAGGCTGATGGGGCGCCAATTCTCAATCATCGAAGGATCTTTACCCTTTGAAAGAAGAATCACAGCTGAGTGCCTCATGGAAGAGGGAAGTACCCCCTCAGCAAGGCAACTGTTAAAAACCTCTACCAAATGTGGGGCCAGAATAGACTTAAAAGCTTTGTAAAACTCAGCCGTCAAGCCATCCGGTCCAGGTGACTTTTTGATGGCAAGCTGTTCAATTGCCCTTATCACCTCTTCAACTGTGATCTCCTCTGTCAAATTCATCAATGGGACATCTTCATCATTTAGACCTGGAGTAGAGTCCAAAAAGCTTTCCATCTTGTCACGGTCAAGCTCTTTCCTCCCAAGAAGGTCAGCATAAAAGGACCTCACGACCTCCAGAATCCCTGACCTGGACTTTGTCAAGGAACCTGTACTGTCCTTAAGGCCAACGACCGTTTTAACAGCTACACCTTGTTTGCAGTTCTGGTAAGGGTCAGGCGAGTGGTACTTCCCATAGTCCCTCTCCAGAACCAAAGAGGCATGCCGGTCATATTGACACTTCCTGAGAAGGAGTTTCACTTCGGAGATTGCCCCAGGATCTCCTCCTCTCGAGACAAGAATATCCAGCTTCCTCCGTAAACGTTGGTAGGTCATGTATTTATTAAACTGCTTTCTATTGGCTAGGCCCCTGAAGAATCCAGCAATCCTCTTTTTGGTCAGCTCCCACCACTCAGCCTTGCTGCTACAAAAGTCCAGGATGGTCACCTGTGCCTGAAAGAATTCCTCAAAGGATTGTCTAACATGTTCTTCCTTGAGTAGAGTCGAATTCAATCTCCAGATGCCCTTTCCCCTCTGAGGGGCGTCTGAAGCATTCAGGACCACAGATAGCATACAGTGATCAGAGAACTCTACTGCCTGCACCACTGGGGGTGAGAAGGCAGAGGTCTCCTTCAAAAAAAACCTATCTATCCTACTCTGACTATTACCTCGATGAAAGGTGAACCCAGTGTCATCCGGGAGGTGCTTAATGTGCACATCCACAAGACCAGCATCCCTAACCATACTATTTAAAAAAACGCTATCATATCCCAGCCTGTCCTTGAAGTCCTTCCTGTCCTTGGGCCTAGTTACTGTATTAAAGTCACCTCCAAAGACCACTTGCCGGGATGTAAAAAGAAATGGCTTGATCCTTGTAAAAAGGCATTTCCTGTCCCACTTTGTGTGCGGTCCATAAACATTAATTAGGCGCAGGTCCTGCCCTCCCACAAGGACGTCTAAGACCATACATCTCCCAATCTCCACCTCAATAACCCGCCGGACAGTTACCATGCCGGTTTTAAACAACACCGCCACACCGCCGTAAGGCTCAGCCGCAAGAGACCAGTAAGATGGACCATACCTCCACTCTCTCTTGGCCATATGAATATCTGCCAAGGAGGTGAGCCTAGTCTCTTGCAAAAATAAAATTTCAGCATCTAATTGGCTGAACAAAAAGAAGGCCATAGAACGAGCTCTTACTGACTTAATGCTGGCGACATTTATTGTCACCACTTTTAACGGAGGGGGAACCGCCATTTGGGTTATTGGGTGGTTTGCTTCTTAGCTCCCCTCTGCTGCTCATCACCAGAAGCCTCTCTCTTTCTTGAGGCCGCCTCAAACTCCATTTCGGAATCAGAACTTCGCTCCGAAGAAGCTCCAGATGAAGAGATATCCCAATTAGAGGACCTATACCGGTTGGAGACAGGCACTGGAGCCTGTTCTGTCCTCACCACCTGCTTCTTCCGCTTCCCAACCTTCCTTCTCTCCTCCAGGTACTGCAGGTCAGCTTCAGAGATGCCCTCATCTCTTACTTTTTTCTGTGAAGTCTTTACAGAAGACTTCTTCACAGAGGAAGAAGCAACCTTTTTAGTACCCACTACCACTCCTGGTGGGGGGGGTGCTCCCTTTGAGTCAGACTTAGGAGGGGTAGACTCCTGGGGGGTAACTAACTCAGGGGGCACAGACTTGGAAGGTTCTGACACAAGAGGAGAGGGTACAGTAGGCTGGGGGGAGACAGATACAGAAGGAATACTTACAGTCACATGAGGGGTGGCCACAGGAACTGGAGAGGGATCCTGAGCAGGACCAGGGGAGTCAGTCACCGCAGAGGAGGATGGTACACCAGGGGCCTCACCCTCCATCCTGTCCAGCCTTGACATGTCATCAATTACCTCCTTCTCCATATTGTGCCAGGCTTCAGGACATCTGCTGTAGGGGTGGCCAAGGCGCAGGCACAGGTTGCACCTGATCATTTCAGTGCAGTCCTTAGCCATATGACCCTGACCCCGACACACTGAACACATCAAGGCTGAACAGGAGGAGCTCAAATGGCCCTTTTCTCCACAGCGGTGACACAGCTTCGGCTGACCAGGGTAAAAAACAGTCATCCTATCCCTCCCTATAAAAGCTGAGGAGGGCAGGTGACGGACAACATTCCCATCCCTGGCCAACCTGACTGTAACTGACCAACCCCCAGTCCAGATGTTACGCTCATCAAGGATTTTATTGGGCTTGGTCAAAACCTCCCCATAGTTCCTTAACCAAACCTCTAGATCCCGGGCAGGGACACTCTCATTAGTGAGGATAATTGTGATTTTTTTTACTGTAGACCTCTGAGAAACTGCAACTGGGGCCAGACCTTCCCATTCAGGTCTTGACCTGCACCGAGCCTCATATCTCTCCCAGAACAGGTCAAGACCCTCTGGCCTGGTGAAGCTAACTGTATAATCCCGTGTCCCAGCTACATGTATAAAGGCATACAGATCATTTGCCCCAAAACCCATCTCCAAAATCAAATCCACCACTGCACGCCGTGCTGGAGGGATCGCACCACCTTCCCATTTCAGAATAACAACATTACGTCTGGGACCCCCAGCAGAAGCCAGAGACCCAAGACCAGATCCTGGGGTGCTCAAAGTGGTAGCCTGTAGGGGAAAACCCCGCTTGGGAGCAGAGCTACCAGGAGCAGAGCGTACCACCTGAGCAAAGGTAAGTTTATCAGGGCCAAGGCCCCACACTGAAGTCATAGCAGTCTGTACATTACTATTATTATTCACTGCTTGAACGGAGTTGGTAGGACTGTCCACACTTGAACTGGGACCATTGTTCATCACACTTGTGCTGGGATGATTTTTTTCAGTCACACAAAACTTCACATTCCCATCAGGAATAATCACAGTTTCTGCTGCAATATCAGCTGTCTCCTGAAGCTGTGCTGTAGAGTCCTCAGCAGCTGTGGGGCAAACAGCTTCAGATTCAGCCAAAGGGGGGTTAATAGGCTCTGCTGAATCTTGTAGTTCATCTGCAGGAATGTTATTTTTTAAAAGCAAACTTTGCTGTACTGCAGCATCAGCAGGCACAGCATTACTACACATAGGACTAGCAGCCTGACTCTCACTGGGCACATTGTCTGTATCAGTCACAGTGTTGAATGGCACAAAAATTGTTTTATTCACAATATGGGACTTGACAGGCTTCACCTTGTCAGGCACATTGTCTGTCATGTCCTCATCATTAAATGCCAGCTGATCCCCCCGCATAGGAGACTCCATTACCTGGATGGCCCTGAGCATGCCTCCTGAGTCCTGGGAAGGCATGGGGCTGCTTACCTCTACCTGAGGGGGCAGGGGGTCAGAACTGGGGGTCTCCTCCTCCACCTCCATCTTTGTCATCCTCGAAAATCTTTTATCATTACAAAACTTTTCTTTAAATGGCCCATCTCTGCCTTCCATCATGGCCACAATGGTCTCCTGGTGTTCCACCCGGACCTTGGCCAGTTGGATCTCCGGATCCATGGATCCACGTTTCTGGCTATGCAAGCCCTCACGCTGCCTTCTCAGGCGCTTCAGCTCCGCTCTGAGTTTGTAGAGCTTGTCTCTTTCCCTATTCAGGGCTTTAATCCCGGCCACCACTCGCTCCCGGATGGCCCCGGAACCTTCATCTTCACCAGGGGCAGAGAGATCACCAACCATGGGTTGTATAGGGGCAGGTATGTTACCTGATGGCCCAGGAGATGGCTGAGAGCTTCCAGCAGGAGAGGCCCTGCTGGCCTCCATGGCTTCCCCAGAAAGGAGCCAGGAGAGCTGGGATAGATTTCCGCACCAGTCCCCTCTCACACGGATCTGCAGCAGCTCCAGACAGACAGCCTCCTCCTGACACACCTGTGCTCCAATGATGGGTGGGACACTATTCCTCCCACTGACACCAATGATATGGCACTATTCCTCCCACTGACACCAATGATGGGACACTATTCCTCCCACTGACACCAATGATGGGGCACTATTCCTCCCACTGACACCAATGATGGGACACTATTCCTCCCACTGATACCAATGATGGGGCACTATTCCTCCCACTGACACCAATGATGGGACACTATTCCTCCCACTGACACCAATGATGGGGCACTATTCCTCCCACTGACACCAATGATGGGACACTATTCCTCCCACTGACACCAATGATGGGACACTATTCCTCCCACTGACACCAATGATGGGACACTATTCCTCCCACTGACACCAATGATGGGACACTATTCCTCCCACTGACACCAATGATGGGGCACTATTCCTCCCACTGACACCAATGATGGGGCACTATTCCTCCCACTGACACCAATGATGGGGCACTATTCCTCCCACTGACACCAATGATGGGGCACTATTCCTCCCACTGATACCAATGATGGGACACTATTCCTCCCACTGATACCAATGATGGGGCACTATTCCACCCACTGATACCAATGATGGGGCACTATTCCACCCACTGATACCAATGATGGTACACTATTCCTCCCACTGATACCAATGATGAGGCACTATTCCTCCCACTGATACCAATGATGGGGCACTATTCCTCCCACTGACACCAATGATGGGGCACTATTCCTCCCACTGACACCAATGATGGGGCACTATTCCTCCCACTGACACCAATGATGGGGCACTATTCCTCCCACTGATACCAATGATGGGACACTATTCCTCCCACTGATACCAATGATGGGGCACTATTCCACCCACTGATACCAATGATGGGGCACTATTCCACCCACTGATACCAATGATGGGACACTATTCCTCCCACTGACACCAATGATGGGACACTATTCCTCCCACTGACACCAATGATGGGACACTATTCCTCCCACTGACACCAATGATGGGGCACTATTCCTCCCACTGACACCAATGATGGGGCACTATTCCTCCCACTGACACCAATGATGGGGCACTATTCCTCCCACTGACACCAATGATGGGGCACTATTCCTCCCACTGATACCAATGATGGGACACTATTCCTCCCACTGATACCAATGATGGGGCACTATTCCACCCACTGATACCAATGATGGGGCACTATTCCACCCACTGATACCAATGATGGTACACTATTCCTCCCACTGATACCAATGATGAGGCACTATATCTCCAAATTATACCAATGATGGGGCACTATTCCTCCCACTGATACCAATGATGGGGCACTATTCCTCCCACTGATACCAATGATGGGACACTATTCCTCCCACTGACACCAATGATGGGACACTATTCCTCCCACTGATACCAATGATGGGGCACTATTCCTCCCACTGATACCAATGATGGGGCACTATTCCTCCCACTGACACCAATGATGGGACACTATTCCTCCCACTGACACCAATGATGGGACACTATTCCTCCCACTGACACCAATGATGGGGCACTATTCCTCCCACTGACACCAATGATGGGGCACTATTCCTCCCACTGATACCAATGATGGGGCACTATTCCTCCCACTGACACCAATGATGGGACACTATTCCTCCCACTGATACCAATGATGGGGCACTATTCCTCCCACTGACACCAATGATGGGGCACTATTCCTCCCACTGACACCAATGATGGGGCACTATTCCTCCCACTGACACCAATGATGGGACACTATTCCTCCCACTGACACCAATGATGGGACACTATTCCTCCCACTGACACCAATGATGGGACACTATTCCTCCCACTGACACCAATGATGGGACACTATTCCTCCCACTGACACCAATGATGGGACACTATTCCTCCCACTGACACCAATGATGGGACACTATTCCTCCCACTGACACCAATGATGGGACACTATTCCTCCCACTGACACCAATGATGGGACACTATTCCTCCCACTGACACCAATGATGGGACACTATTCCTCCCACTGACACCAATGATGGGGCACTATTCCTCCCACTGACACCAATGATGGGGCACTATTCCTCCCACTGACACCAATGATGGGACACTATTCCTCCCACTGACACCAATGATGGGACACTATTCCTCCCACTGACACCAATGAGGGGGCACTATTCCTTCCACTGACACCAATGATGGGACACTATTCCTCCCACTGACACCAATGATGGGACACTATTCCTCCCACTGACACCAATGATGGGACACTATTCCTCCCACTGACACCAATGAGGGGGCACTATTCCTCCCACTGATACCAATGATGGGACACTATTCCTCCCACTGACACCAATGATGGGACACTATTCCTCCCACTGACACCAATGAGGGGACACTATTTCTCCCACTGACACCAATGATGGGACACTATTCCTCCCACTGATACCAATGATGGGACACTATTCCTCCCACTGATACCAATGATGGGACACTATTCCTCCCACTGATACCAATGATGGGACACTATTCCTCCCACTGACACCAATGATGGGACACTATTCCTCCCACTGACACCAATGAGGGGGCACTATTCCTCCCACTGATACCAATGATGGGACACTATTCCTCCCACTGACACCAATGATGGGACACTATTCCTCCCACTGACACCAATGAGGGGGCACTATTCCTCCCACTGATACCAATGATGGGACACTATTCCTCCCACTGACACCAATGATGGGACACTATTCCTCCCACTGACACCAATGAGGGGACACTATTTCTCCCACTGACACCAATGATGGGACACTATTCCTCCCACTGATACCAATGATGGGACACTATTTTTTTACATTGGTAACTTTTCTACACCCAATAGCCACAGTCTGGCAGGAAAGTGGCCCCTTGTTTAGAAAGTTTGGAGCCCCGTGGGGTAGAGTAATAAATACTCATCTCTTTGCACACGCCAGCAGCGGGTGATCTCTTCTCTCTGGTTGTGGGCGGGCTCTCTGCATCCTCGTGTACAATGCAGGACTATCGGTACAGCGTTGTATTTGATGACGTGATCATGTGACCCCCGCCGGGGCAATGACCCTAAATCTAATAACTTTGCACCAAGTTCACCGCATTGCAACCCAGTGCTGCCGTCTCCTGCCGCCCCCTTTCTGTCCACAAGCACTCCAGTGATGGGGGGCATCGCATTTCCCGGGGGGGGGGGGGATTCCAGAACAGTGGACCACACCTGGCCGCATGTTGTCTCCATTCAAAGCCCATGTGAGAGGATGACAGTGGAGGAGAAAAGTTAGGGAAGTGTCTCGCCCTTTACCAGGAAGTACCCAAACAAGGACATTTGTGGCAGGATCACCGGGGATTACTTTATTTTCATTCCTCCCTGCCCGGCCTATAGCAGAATGATGGCCGGGGGAGGGGGGGGGGGCTCTTCCATTATCCTGACTTGACATTCAGCAGGATAAGCCATGGCGATTGGTGGTGCGGTGTGTCTCCGATTTTGGTAAAGAGCCTCTGTCCAATCACAGCTTTCCTCTATTCGTGCTGCCAGGGCGTGAGTAGAGAAGAGCCGATAGGCGGCTCTCCTGATGGGGGGGAGGGGGGTCTGTGCTGATAATCGGTGCAGGCCCATCAGCGATGCCCAGCAGTGCCCCACTAGTGATGCCAATCTGTGCCCACCAGGTATGCCAATTGGTGCCCATCGATAATGCTCGTCAGTGCCGTCTCATCAGTGGTCGTCAGTGCCGTCTCATCAGTGGTCGTCAGTGCCGTCTCATCAGTGGTCGTCAGTGCCGTCTCATCAGTGGTCGTCAGTGCCGTCTCATCAGTGGTCGTCAGTGCCGTCTCATCAGTGGTCGTCAGTGCCGTCTCATCAGTGGCCATTAGTGCCGCCTCATCAGTGGTCGTCAGTGCTGCCTCATCAGTGGCCATCAGTGCTTCCTCATCAGTGCCGCCTCATC
This sequence comes from Lithobates clamitans, assembly GCA_037952925.1. NCBI lineage: Eukaryota > Metazoa > Chordata > Amphibia > Anura > Ranidae > Lithobates > Lithobates clamitans. The sequence goes on from JBBGZY010002826.1 coordinate 134,140, forward strand.
AGTGGCCATTAGTGCCGCCTCATCAGTGGCCATTAGTGCCGCCTCATCAGTGGCCATTAGTGCCGCCTCATCAGTGGCCATTAGTGCCGCCTCATCAGTGGCCATTAGTGCCGCCTCATCAGTGGCCATCAGTGCTTCCTCATCAGTGCCGCCTCATCAGTGGCCATTAGTGCCTCCTCATCAGTGGCCATTAGTGCCGTCTCATCAGTGGCCATCAGTGCTGCCTCATCAGTGCCGCCTCATCAGTGGCCATCAGTGCCGCCTCATCAGTGGCCATCAGTGCTTCCTCATCAGTGGCCATCAGTGCTTCCTCATCAGTAGCCATTAGTGCCGCCTCATCAGTGGCCATTAGTGCCGCCTCATCAGTGGCCATTAGTGCCGCCTCATCAGTGGCCATTAGTGCCGCCTCATCAGTGGCCATTAGTGCCGCCTCATCAGTGGCCATTAGTGCCGCCTCATCAGTGGCCATCAGTGCCGCCTCATCAGTGGCCATCAGTGCCGCCACATCAGTGGCCATCAGTGCCGCCTCATTAATGCCGCCTCATCAGTGGCCATCAATGCCACCTAATCAGTGGCCATCAGTGCCGCCTCATCAGTGCCTATTGGTGAAGGAGAAAAATTTCTTATTTACGAATTTTTATAACAGAAACAAAGAAACATTTTTTTTGAAAAAAAAAAAGTTTTGGTCTTTTTTTTGTTTATTTAGCAAGAAATAAAAGCCAGTGGTGATTAAATACCACTAAACTAAAGTTCTATTTGTGGGGGAATAAAGATAACAATGTCCTCTGTGTACAATGTTACATGACTGAGTAATTGTCATTCAAAGTGTGAGAGCGCTGAGAGCTGAGAATTGTCCTGGGCAGGGTGGGGGGTGACAGTGCCGGGTATTGAAGTGGATTTAAAGCGGAATTAAACCCAAAATCAAAAATGTATCATTCTGCATCTTACCAATCATTAGATGGGGTGTCTGTATTAGTTTTCTCATTTTTAGTTTTTTTTTTTTCACCTGGTTACATATTATTACATATAGTTACATAGTATTATATAGTATTACATAGTATTACATAGTTGCATAGTAGATGAGGTTGAAAAAAGACACAAGTCCATCAAGTCCAACCTATGTGTGTGATTATGTGTCAGTATTACATTATATATCCCTGTATGTTGTGGTCATTCAGGTGATTATCTAATAGTTTCTTGAAGCTATCAATGCTCCCCGCTGAGACCACCGCCTGTGGAAGGGAATTCCACATCCTTGCCGCTCTTACAGTAAAGAACCCTCTACGTTGTTTAAGGTTAAACCTCTTTTCTTCTAATTGTAATGAATGGCCACGTGGTGATCTGGCCAGTAACGCACCTCCTGTATTAGGGCGCCCCCCCCCCCCCCTGGATGAAGGAGCACAGGACGCACATTAGACAGCAGTATTGTACATCCGGGGGCGGAGGGGAGTGTTGGATGTACTAGCAGATTTAAATACACTAACAAACTGAAGCCTAACTCCATTGCGCACTTTATAAGCAGTTCTAGCAGTGTGTGATTCTGTGTTGGTTACATTCTTGAGGTCTCACTTCTGCCCATCTCTTGTCTCTTAGTCCGCTGAGGATTCTGGGTATGATTTTGCCTCCTGCTCGGCACCTGTGACCCCGGTTTCTTCTCGCCCCATGATGGGCTGAGGTGGCCCCATCTCTGGAGAATGACCCACAGAGCCAGTCCACTCAAAGCCTACGACTTCCTCCTGAAGTTTCTATTGGTCGGTGACAGCGATGTCGGCAAAGGGGAGATCCTGGCCAGTCTGCAGGACGGGTCCACAGAGTCGCCCTACGGGTACAACATGGGTAAGTGCCACGCTTGGTGACGTCTTTACTTTCTAAGTCTTTGCTGTCATGGAGTACAAGGTGGGCTGAATGCTCCTTCACACATTGCTTTGCCCCTCAGAGGGCATTTCCCGGGTGGTGAGAAGACCTTCTATTGCCTCTCCGCTATAAAACGCACACTAATCGCTTAAAGCATAGTTTTTTTTCCCTAGGGCCGTATTGTCCATAATCCCATCGGGTACAGTGTTTTAGGAATTTTATGTAGAATTTTAATATTCTTTTATTTAATTATTTTTAAATAACAACATTTTCTATCTTGATATATTTAAATAGATATGTGGGCATGTGCTAGGAATGTGTATGTGTGGTTTTGTTGAGAAATGTTTTATTGCTGCTGTAAAGAGTATCGGAAAAAATGTTGTATGTATACAATGATAATAAAGTATATCTATCTACAAAAAAGAGAGGCGCACCAACCTCCCCAAGTGATGTATGAAGAGAGGGGTGCTTCCAAACACCTCTATGGCCATAGGTGGATCGTTTTCTGATTCTGCCACATCGATCAGCCAAGGTGGAATTTTGTTGATTGCTTCTAATGCCCCGTACACGCGGTCGGACATTCCGACAACAAAATCCTCGGATTTTTTCTGACGGATGTTGGCTCAAACTTGTCTTGCATACATACGGTCACACAAAGTTGTCGGAAAATCCGATCGTTCTGAACGCGGTGACGTAAAACACATACGTCGGGACTATAAACGGGGCAGTAGCCAATAGCTTTCATCTCTTTATTTATTCTGAGCATGCGTGGCACTTTGTGCGTCGGATTTGTGTACACACGATCGGAATTTCCGACAACAAATTTTGTTGTCGGAAAATTTTATCTCCTGCTCTCCAACTTTGTGTGTCGGAAAATCCGATGGAAAATGTCCGATGGAGCCCACACACGGTCGGAATTTCCGACAACACACTCCGATCGGACATTCCGACCGTGTGTACGGGGCATTAGAGATCCAAAGAACCAACCACAATACAAATCAATAAAACTTTTTTTTTTTTTCTCCAGGTGAATGGGGCTGCTCTGCAAGCGCCCCGCAACAGCAGGGTTCAAGGGGTTAAAGCAGGCAGTGGGGAGGCAATGGGACAGACTGTACAATAGTATTCTCCTGCGCTCAAGAGTATCATTGGTGTTCCCGGGAGGAATAGTGCCCCATCTTTGGTGTTCCCGGGAGGAATAGTGCCCCATCTTTGGTGTTTCCGGGAGGAATAGTGCCCCATCATTGGTGTTCCTGGGAGGAATAGTGCCCCATCATTGGTGTTCCCGGGAGGAATAGTGCCCCATCACTGGTGTTCCCGGGAGGAATAGTGCCCCATCTTTGGTGTTCCCGGGAGGAATAGTGCCCCATCTTTGGTGTTCCCAGGAGGAATAGTGCCCCATCATTGGTGTTCCTGGGAGGAATAGTACCCCATCATTGGTGTTCCCGGGAGGAATAGTGCCCCATCTTTGGTGTTCCTGGGAGGAATAGTGCCCCATCATTGGTGTTCCCGGGAGGAATAGTGCCCCATCATTGGTCTTCCCGGGAGGAATAGTGCCCCATCATTGGTGTTTTATACTGCAATTTGAAGCTTAACACTCAGTCTTCTCTTTGTTTTACAATGTTTCCATTGGGTCTCTCCCCCCCCCCCCCCCCCACCAACCCTCAGAGGGCAGCAATACCTGAGCTTCCTTCTTGAACCACCAGGATTTTGTGATACAACCATCACCTTCACACGACTCTTGAGCGCAGGAGAATACGATTGTACGGTCTGTCCCATTGCCTCACCACTGCCTGCTTTAACCCCTTGAACCCTGCTGTTGTGGGGCACTTGTGGTTTGGTTCTTTGGATCTCTTGGAAGCGATCAGAAAATGATCCACCTGATGGTGAGCTTTAGTAGCTTTGATAAGAGCGTTCACTTTACAGATCCTTCTATCTGGTGGTGAGTTCCCGGGTCTGTAGACCTGACACGTCCATCACGAGGGTTCCCACGCTCCCTCCTGGATCTGAATGTCAGTTTTATATTCTGCGTTACTGGGAATACCTGGCCTCCGAGGCGAATGGGAACCGTGCCAGCGACTCCGGCAGGGAGAGGTCTCCTGAAATTCCCAGGAGTTGTAAGAAGTCAGGTGACCATAGATGGGGCTCCACCTAAAAACCAGTTTGCCATGTAAACTGCCTTTTTTTTTAATAAAGTTTGGATTTGTTTTTTGTTTTTTTTTCTTCATTTTTTTTCTTGAAATTTTGATGTGCATAGAAATCTAGTATGGCCGGGGAGAGAAAATAGACTTTCTAGACCTTGCGGAGGAGAAGTCTCTATTTTGAAGGCTCGTAAATCGGTGTCATGTTCTGGGTGTTCTCCAGGCACGGTAAGGCCTGGAAGATTCCTATACTGTGTAATTAGGTTAGTATGTGTCTGCCGCACCTTCCAAGCCTGACACCATTGGGTGTCACCTGTCGCGGAATCTCCTGTGTGAATGTAATCACAGCCGCCATCAGGTGTGAGCGGCCGAAGTACAGCTTGCTGCTGCAGCAAAAGAAAGGGAAAGTAAGTGCGCCCCAAGCATTGAAAAAAAACACCAACTTTACTAAAATCAGGAAAAAGGAAAAGTTGCTTTTTTTTAAATCTTGTAACCTTCAATAGAAATCCAGTTGCCTTAAAGTGATATTAACCACTTCAAGACCAGGGCTTCTCAGGCACTTTAAGAGTTTTCAAATCAGTATTTTTTGATAGAAAATTACCTTCCGGTCCTCCATGGGCTCTGTGGTAAGCACTTAGAACCGCCGGCTTCAGTTCTAGGTTCTCCGGTGGAACCGCCAGCTTCAGTTCTCCGGTGGAACCGCCAGCTTCAGTTCTCCGGTGGAACCGCCGGTTTCAGTTCTAGGTTCTCCGGTGGAACCGCCGGCTTCAGTTCTGGGTTCTCCGGTGGAACCGCCGGCTTCAGTTCTGGGTTCTCCGGTGGAACCACCGGCTTCAGTTCTGGGTTCTTTGGTGGAACCGCGAGCTTCAGTTCTGGGTTCTCCGGTGGAACAGCCGGCTTCAGTTCTGGGTTCTCCGGTGGAACAGCCGGCTTCAGTTCTGGGTTCTCCGGTGGAACCGCCGGCTTCAGTTCTGGGTTCTCCGGTGGAACCGCCGGCTTCAGTTCTGGGTTCTCCGGTGGAACCGCCGGCTTCAGTTCTGGGTTCTCCGGTGGGGCGAAGATCCCGGAGAGGTACCGGTGGGCGGCGGTGGCGTTGCTGGGCATCATCCCGGTATATCACGTCAAAGTCGCAATGTAAATGTACGTGAGGCGGTCTTCAGGTGGTTATTATAAGTAACTTACTAGTAGATCGGCTGCCATCTTTGAGGTGCTCCAAGGCTACCTTTTTGACATTTTGAGCAATCTACAATCTGCCCATAAACCATTTTTCTTTGGACGTGTTTGGGTTCTGATGATTTTTTTTTCTTTTTACCCTTTTTTTAGAATTGAAGGTTATGATAGGAAACCTGTAACTCTATAATGGATACATTAAATTTCAAAGTGTGTAGAGCTTTGGTTCATGCGCTGCTGTCTTGAGTTCATTCAGGTTCATCGCCTAATCCTCTAAGACAGCGTCATTCCTTAAGGGCTTCCAGCAGAGCAGACTTAAGGATATCCCAGCTCGGAGACAGGTGCGTCACTGCAAATATCCCAGAGCCGCTGTATGACCTACTTCTCCTGAGCCGGAGCTGGCACAGGGCACTTGCGAAAATCAAGCTCAGAACATTGTGCCTATCCCTCCGCGTTGTGTCGGGTGGGTTTTATTATGAATGTTCTCCAGCGTGTCTCGGAGCGTCTCGGTGACTTGGCACCCAAATACAAGAGTTGCTGTACAGAGGGATTACCGCAGGAAGCCAGAGTTGGTTTCTGGGCATGGAAATGCATCAATAGTCCCCATGGTTGGCAATTGTCATTGATGAAAAGAAAGCCGTTTTTTTGTAAAATATCTTCGCTTCTGGTTTCTCAGATTTGTCCAAAACAAGCTACCCCTTAAACTACCTCCAAAACAAGATACCCCTTAAACTACCTCCCAAACAAGATACCCCTGGTTTCTCAGGTTGTGATGGAAACCGAGACTTCTATTAGAGAAGCCTTTCTCAAGCTTTTCAACACAGAGGAACCCTTGAAATAAATTTCCCGTCTCAGGGAACCTCTGCTAAAAATGACTACAACTCATGATACATTAGTGTGATGGTCAGTGGGAAGAATGCCCCTTGCACTTGTGACCATTGGAAAGGATTACTCCCTTACAGATTACTGAAAATCTCAATGGTGTTGGTGGGAACTTATCTGAAAGGTAGAAATTGCTAATTGCTCATGGAACCCCTAGCCTCTGGAGGAACCCTAGTTAAGAAACCATGCTCTGGAAGAACACTAGAGTTCCATGGGACCCTGGTTGAGAAAACCCTGATCTGGAGGAACCCTAGGGTTCTATGGAACCCTGGTTGAGAAAACCCTGATCTGGAGGAACCCTAGGGTTCTATGGAACCCTGGTTGAGAAAACCCTGATCTGGAGGGACCCTAAGGTTTTATGGAACCCTGGTTGAGAAAACCCTGATGTGGAGGCACCCTAGGGTTCTATGGAACCCTGGTTGAGAAAACCCTGATCTGGAGGAACCCTAGGGTCCTATGGAACCCTGGTTGAGAAAACCCTGATCTGGAGGAACCCTAGGGTCCTATGGAACCCTGGTTGAGAAAACCCTGATCTGGAGGAACCCTAGGGTCCCATGGAACCCTGGTTGAGAAAACCCTGATCTGGAGGAACCCTAGGGTTCTATGGAACCCTGGTTGAGTAAACCCTGATCTGGAGGAACCCTAGGGTTCTATGGAACCTTGGTTGAGAAAACCCTGATCTGGAGGAACCCTAGGGTTCTATGGAACCCTGGTTGAGTAAACCCTGATCTGGAGGAACCCTAGGGTTCTATGGAACCCTGGTTAAGTAAACCCTGATCTGGAGGAACCCTAGGGTTCCATGGAACTCTGGTTGAGAAACCATGGGAAATATGGTGTTACCCCATATCCCCAGCCTACAATGTATCCCCTCCTCACTCTCTGACCCTCATTTCCTCTATTTGCACTGCAGTCTATGACAGTCCTCTCAAACAATACATATATTGAACATTATGTGTGGCCCTTTGGGCTGCATTTGAGACCCCCTTTAATTCATAAGTTGACAACCACTGGCCTAAGATGTTACATAAAGGGAGAAACCAGGACTCAAATTCGTTGACCTTTTTATAGAAAATATTTATATGCTCCATGCAGTTAAAGTGGTTGTAAACCCTCACATACACCCAGTAAAGTGACTGGCCTCAGGTGTTGCACAGAGATGAAACAAACCCTCCTACATACGTTGTACCTGTATATTTGCACTCTTCTGTTCTCTACAGTATGTCCGTTCTGAATTTATAAAGCTTCTCTGAGATTTCAGAAAAAAGCGGGTGGAGAATTGAAATGACACATTGCAGAGCTCAGTGTGGAGAGCTCTGAGAGCTGATTGGAGGAAAGGAACACACCCCCTTCTTTTAAGCACCCAGGAACAGAGCTGAGGCTGTCAATTTCTTGGAGCTCCCTCGCCTGTCACCATTTTTCTCTTGGTGTCAGGAAAACTTGTCAGAAGGGACTCATGCAGATAGCAGAGGAAGGAACCAGCAGACCGAAATTACACTTGGTGCTCTGGACTGAGACACACTATATGGGGATATGCTTTGTTCATATTTCATGTCTGAGGTTTACAACCACTTAAAGCAAATCCCATACAAAAAAAAAAAAGTTGGGTTTAGATACATTTTAAGTCGTGCAGAAATGACGGTCTTGTGCTTCTGGAATCCAGGAATGGATTAGAGGACTATACTTGGTACACATTGTATGGAAGTATTTTTAGATGCGCTGATGTATGTCTTAAGTTGACTTCAAATGAAACCTAACCCTGTTTTTTATGATGGTAGGAATGCTCAATGACCTCATTTACGAGGATATCAGAATAAGAGCTCCACGGCCAGGAACATTACAGCAAAGTGTCATTTCTTCAGTGTTGTCACATGAAAAGATTTACAAATGTGTGACTGAGGGGTGTACTTACTTTTGTGAAATATTGTACAATGGGTAGAGTTATTGAATGATTTCAGCAGCTCTTTTTAGTTTCTGTAATTTGTATTATAATTGAATTGGTTTGATTTGTAAGATCGGTGCTCACAACGGTCCCATTCGGTTCATAGGGCCTAGTTTGCTCCTCTTATCGGAGCGGAATCACTTTTGCAGAATGTTCTGGTTGCTTTTTCTCCTTCTGGAACCTGAAATTCCGGTTCTCGGGAATGTCATCTTCAGACGGAATGACGTAACTCTGTTTAGCCAAAAGCTCGGCCTGCCCCAACATGCATCCGATGTGTGAGGGACATGGGAAAGAACGCCGAGTCGCTCTCTTTAATGTCTTACTGCTATATATATATATGTAGTGCAGCCAATGGGAATACGGCTTGTACAGGCTGGCCGTGCATTACGGGAATTGCTGTCACTGATTCATACTGAGGCCAGTTGCTATAAATTATAAGAGCGGACTGAGTGAAGTAATTTTCCATTATGTAAAAGTACACTAAATTACCAAAAGTATTGGGACGCCTGCCTTTACACACACATGAACTTTAATGACCTCCCAGTCTTAGTCCGGAGGGTTCAATATTGAGTTGGCTCCGCCCTTTGCAGCTATAACAGCTTCAACTCTTCTGGGAAGGCCGTCCACAAGGTTTAGGAGGGTGTCTATGGGAATGTTTGACCATTCTTCCAGAAGAGCATTTGTGAGGTCAGGCACTGATGTTGGACGAGAAGGCCTGGATCGCAGTCTCCACTCTAATTCATCCCAAAGGTGTTCTATCGGGTTGAGGTGCAGGCCAGTCAAGTTCCTCCATGCAAAACTCTATCATCCATGTCTTTTTATGGACCTTGCTGTGTGCATCGATTTTTCAATGGTAAATTTGCTATGGTAATGCGCCAGGTTGGGGCGCCCTCTCTTTCTTGTGTTTTGTGGCAATGAAAAGTAGGACAAATGGGGGGGGGGGTTAATTTACCCAATGGGGACATAGACCACAAACAAACCAGACAGGGGGTGTAACCCTTCAACTGTCCATCCAAATTTGAAAAAAAAAAAAAATTCTGGATTTTTTTATTTATTTATTTTTTTACTCCTCTCTGCAGTAACTGTGCCCCTGCCCACTTTTCAATCAACTGCCACTTTGCAGCATTGGATAGAGCTAAGGGCTCATTTACACTTCATTCAGCTTCAACACACATTAACGGCTAGTTTTACAGGTTGCATCAAAACAAGGCTTCGGACAGGCTTTGTTAAAGCTCTCTGAACACCAGTCAAAGCCCCTGTCACTTACAGTCCTGGTTACACCTTGCTTTTGCTTTGTTTCGGCTTTGCTTCAAAAATTATACCCCATGTGGCTTTAGTGGTGCTTAAAAGCGTCTTCAAAGTTTCTATAGAAGTCTATGGCAAAGCTAGCTTGATGCTCTACCAAAGGCTCATGGAAGCTCCACCAAAGGCTCATGGAAGCTCCACCAAAGGCTCATGGAAGCTCCACCAAAGGCTCATGGAAGCTCCACCAAAGGCTCATGGAAGCTCCACCAAAGGCTCATGGAAGCTCCACCAAAGGCTCATGGAAGCTCCACCAAAGGCTCATGGAAGCTCCACCAAAGGCTCATGGAAGCTCCACAAAAGCCTCATGGAAGCTCCACCAAAGGCTCATGGAAGCTCCACCAAAGGCTCATGGAAGCTCCACAAAAGCCTCATGGAAGCCCCACCAAAGCTTTATCAAAGCCTCATTGAAGCCTCATGAAAGCCCCATCTATTCTCCACCGAAACACCAACTAAAAGCAAGGTGTAAACAAGACTATAGGCTTACCATTTTATTTAGTGACAGGGGCTTTGACTGGCGTTCAGAGAGCTTCAACAAAGCGTTTCCGAAACCATGTTTCGAAACTAATAAAGAAATGTGCCATGTGGCCAGCTGCCATGGTTGTGTGATCAGGTGACCATGTCCTGAAAGTAATGTGAAATGCTCCTTTTTGTACATTCATCAAATATAAGGTTTGTGTCACTGGCATGTCCATCTGAGATGCCTCCTGAGATCATTTGGAATTCGTTGACAGGTACACTTTACTTGAAGTTGACTGCTTTTGACCTGAATCCAGCAGGGTTGGTGTGATTGGCTTGCATGGGTAGGCAAAACTTGTCTGATTTGACTTAAAAAAAATCCCAAAAAAACAAAAAAATCTCCAGCACAGGTCTATAATTTCTCGGCGTGGCTAGAGGGTTCACCACACAAAGGTCAAAGAGTCAGTCTGCTGAAATGGTTGTGATTTGGGGGAGTCCGGAGTCACCCGACTTTGTAAAAGCAAAACTGTCTTTATTTTCAAAAGCAGGCAATAAAAGATAACATCTGGTTGGCAATATGAACAGTATACAAACTAAACTTCGGCTTACCGCCAGTAACACTCGTCCCTTAACAAGGGTTTTGAAGTCCCTGCCTGTTCCAGAGGTCTGGAAAGGTGGCAAGAGACTAGCAGGGTCTCGGCCAATCCAACAGCCTCCAATTCTCCCAAAACAGTTGCTGCTCCACACCACCTCAGACACCTGCTGACTATTTCCTGCTCCCCTTTCAGGTCTCTGCTGCTGGCAAACCGAAGGAAGGGATGGCGATTAAACCACCTCAATGTGGCCAGGCCTTACACCGTGACCACAGTGGGGTGGTTTGAACACCGTCCCTTCCTTTTGGTTTACCCCACACTTCTGAAATGGTTCTCTCGGATGTCCGCTCCCGATCACTGAAGACCGGCTAGGATTTTCTAACGCGTCCTGCTTGGATCGGCACTACAAGCCTTTCCTGAACACTCTGCTGCACGCAGGTTAACCCTTTTAGGACCACAGTGCCCGTAATCAGGGTTGGAGGCTCTTTCGCACCCACAGTCTCTCTGAGTCTCTGAATTCTGGGTCTCAAATAAGGACTTGCCTACCTTGAGAGAACTGTAAATCTGTTCTCTCCTTCTTCGAGTGGACCACCCCGGAACCCCTCGCCCTGCATGGGTGAGATCTCCTGAGTACTCCATAAATGTTTCTTTTTTGTCTACCTAAAGGGACTGCAACCAAAGTAACAGGGACACACATCTCGCATCCTGTACATGGTTAACAGGGTTGCCCCCTCATGAAGTTCAGCTGCTCTTGCTGCAACAAGAAACCTCTCTGTCCACCTACTGCATTCTCCTGGATAACTCTTTCAGGACCACAGTCCCCGTAATCAGGATTGGAGGCTCTTTCCCACCCAAAGTCTCTCTGAGCCTCCGAATTCTGGGCCAATCCTGAGAGAACTGTAGATCTGTTCTCTCCTCTCCAACTGCAGCACCCCCCCCTAAACCTGTCACCCTGCATGGGTGAAAACCATTGAGTACTTCCAAAAAATGTATTTGATTGTCTCCCTAAAGGGACTACACAGACGCACATCTCCCATCCATGACTCATCCCTGACATCCTGTACATGGTTAACAGGGTTCCACCTGCCATGAAGTTCTATTCCTCCTGTTGCAACAAGAAACCTGTCTATCCACTTCACTGCATTCTCCTGGATATCCCTGTCAGGACCACAGGAGAGCCTCCAACCCCAACAGAGTTGGAGGCTCTTTCCCACCCAAAGTCTCTCCGAGTCTCTGGAGTCTGGGTTTCAAATGATAACTTGCCTATCTTGAGAGAACTGTAAATCTGTTCTCTATCCTTCAAGTGGACGACCCCCAGAACCCGTCACCCTGCATGGGTGAGAACCCCTCCAGAGTACTCCAAAAAATGTCCCCCTTTAGAGGGACTACAACCCAAGTACCAGGGATCCCCCCCTCATGAAGTTCCATTCCTCCTGTTGCAACAAGAATCCTGTCTATCTACTTACTGCATTCTCCTGGATAATCCGTTTAGGACCACAGTCCCTGTAATCAGGATTGGAGGCTCTTTTACACCCAAAGTCTCTCTGAGTCTCCAAATTCTGGGTCCCAAATGAGGACTTGCCAATCCTGAGAGGACTGTAAATCTTTTCTCTCCCCTCCAAGTGGACCACCCCCAGAACCCTTCACCCTGCATGGGCGAGAACCCCTCCAGAGTACTCCAAAAAATGTCCCCCTTTTAGAGGGACTACAACCCAAGTACCAGGGACACGCATCTCCCATCCCTGGCATCCTCTACATGATTCACGAGTTCCTCCTTCCATGAAGTTCTACTCCTTCTGCTGCATCAAGAAACATCTCCTTCCAGCTACTACAATTCTCCAACCTAAAAATCCAACTGTGAAAGGAGAATGTTGGTGCAATTTCCAGACAATGATAACGACAGTGGGCGATCGCATTCTCCACCATCCACCCAAACTGCAACAAAAACGCTCCAGGGTGGGCTTACCCACCTAATTCTAGTCTCCAGATAATTTCTCTTCTGTGATGAGCAGATCCTGATAATTACGCTACTAGAGAGACAGAAGGTAAAAAGCGGCTCTTTGATTTATCTTCCTTCACATCAGGTTTTTTCTGTAGCTTTTTTTATAGCTCGGCAATAAACGCTGCAGACTGAATATTATGTCCTTAATCTTTCCTCTTTTTTTTTTTTCTCGTAAATTCTCTTGTGTTTGAGAAACAGCCGCGCATCTCCTGCTTGGCCCTCAAGGACATCTGACTCTTTTTTTCGCTTGGAAATACAAACCCACCATCAAATAGAGACGTTTATTATCGGCGATGCCTGGAGTGACCAGGAAATCCAATACAGTGCTGTGATATATGCCGGAACAGGGTTCTCATTTTACAATTGCAAGGGATTATGGGAATAATAGAGAGAAGATGGTAAGTCAATCATATGGCTGCACGGCAGCTATCCTTCCAGTTACAAGGGATTATGGGAAAGGATGTTGAGGAACCGGTTATGGCGCCCCTCTATATGGCCCAATGTATGTGGCCTGTCTTAGGGCTCATTAACACTTGTGTGATGCTTTTTTTGAAGCTTTAATGAAGCTTGGCAAATGTCCTGTATGTGTTGAACCCCAGTAGAACCCCAGCTCAGCAGATCCCCAGCTCATTAATACCCCTGTTCAGCAGATTCCCAGCTCATTGGTACCCTCGTTCAGCAAATCCCCTGCTCAGTAGTAACCCCCAGCTCGGCTGATCCCTCGCTCAGTAGTAACCCCCAGCTCTGCTGATCCCTTGCTCAGTAGTAGCCCCCAGCTCGGCTGATACCTCGCTCAGTAGTAACCCCCAGTTTGGCTGATCCCTCACTCAGTAGTAACCCCCAGCTCGGCTGATCCCTCGCTCAATAGTAACCCCCAGCTCGGCTGATCCCTCACTCAGTAGTAACCCCCAGCTCGGCTGATCCCTCGCTCAGTAGTAACCCCCAGCTCGGCTGATCCCTCGCTCAGTAGTAACCCCCAGTTTGGCTGATCCCTTGCTCAGTAGTAACCCCCAGCTCGGCTGATCCCTCGCTCAGTAGTAACCCCCAGTTCGGCTGATCCCTCGCTCAGTAGTAACCCCCAGTTTGGCTGATCCCTCACTCAGTAGTAACCCCCCGTTTCGGCTGATCCCTCGCTCAGTAGTAACCCCCAGTTCGGCTGATCCCTCACTCAGTAGTAACCCCCAGTTCGGCTGATCCCTCGCTCAGTAGTAACTCCCAGTTCGGCTGATCCCTCGCTCAGTTGTAACCCCCAGCTCTGCTGATCCCTTGCTCAGTTGTAACCCCCAGCTCAGGTGATCCCTCGCTCAGTAGTAACCCCCAGCTCGGCTGATCCCTCGCTCAGTAGTAACCCCCAGCTCGGCTGATCCCTCGCTCAGTAGTAACCCCCAGTTCGGCTGATCCCTCCCTCAGTAGTAACCCCCAGCTCGGCTGATCCCTCGCTCAGTAGTAACCCCCAGTTTGGCTGATCCCTTGCTTGGCTGATCCCTCGCTCAGTAGTAACCCCCAGTTTGGCTGATCCCTTGCTCGGCTGATCCCTCGCTCAGTAGTAACCCCCAGTTTGGCTGATCCCTCGCTCAGTAGTAACCCCCTGTTTCGGCTGATCCCTCACTCAGTAGTAACCCCCAGTTCGGCTGATCCCTCACTCAGTAGTAACCCCCAGTTCGGCTGATCCCTCGCTCAGTAGTAACCCCCAGTTCGGCCGATCCCTCGCTCAGTTGTAACCCCCAGCTCTGCTGATCCCTTGCTCAGTTGTAACCCCCAGCTCAGGTGATCCCTCGCTCAGTAGTAACCCCCAGCTCGGCTGATCCCTCGCTCAGTAGTAACCCCCAGCTCTGCTGATCCCTCGCTCAGTAGTAACCCCCAGCTCGGCTGATCCCTTGCTCAGTAGTAACCCCCAGCTCGGCTGATCCCTCGCTCAGGTGATCCCTCGCTCAGTAGTAACCCCCACCTCGGCTGATCCCTCGCTCAGTAGTAACCCCCAGCTCGGCTGATCCCTCGCTCAGTAGTAACCCCCAGCTCGGCTGATCCCTCGCTCAGTTGTAACCCCTAGCTCGGCTGATACCTCGCTCAGTTGTAACCCCCAGCTCGGCTGATCCCTCGCTCAGTTGTAACCCCCAGCTCGGCTGATCCCTTGCTCAGTTCTAACCCCCAGCTCAGGTGATCCCTTGCTCAGTAGTAACTCCCAGCTCAGGTAATCCCTTGCTCAGTAGTAACCCCCAGTTCAGGTGATCCCTTGCTCAGTTGTAACCCCCAGCTCAGGTGATCCCTCGCTCAGTTGTAACCCCCAGCTCAGGTGATCCCTCGCTCAGTTGTAACCCCCAGCTCAGGTGATCCCTCGCTCAGTTGTAACCCCCAGCTCAGGTGATCCCTCGCTTAGTAGTAACCCCCAGCTCGGCTGATCCCTCCCTCAGTAGTAACCCCCAGTTCTGCTGATCCCTCGCTCAGTAGTAACCCCCAGCTTGGCTGATCCTCCTCTATCTCTGGTCTGGTGTATTGCTCCTAAGCTGCACACCACATGTGGCACTGCTAGTTTCTCCTGCTCCGATTCCCCCAGCGCTGTTGATCCTTCGCCACGTCCTCAGTCTCTGATTCCCGCTCACCCTTCGCTGTAGCGTTTCCATGTTGCACACCAACATGGAAACGCCGTCTGCTAGTGGAAACAAGGGGACACCTGGGAAAAGATAATTACTGCACACCCCAAAGTAACGTTTTCTTGTTTCTCCACTCTGGACCCCGCTCACCTTCCTGCTGCTCCACGCTGCACCCCAGATGTGACGTCTGCAGAAGGCACTCTCACAATATATACACATGAACCAGTGACTGCTGATGACATCTTTCTGGTTCGCTTGTTGGTTTCCCAGTGCATCCTGGGATATCTCATACCTCTAATGCCTCCAAAGCAAAGCAAAGTTAACGCTGAATAAAAGCCCCTCAGAAGCTTCAGGTGCTGTTAGCGAATGATGGAGACTTCTATGGAGGTTTTGGAGACACTTTGAAGCACCAAGAAAGCGACATGGGGGATCATTTTTGAAGCAAACGCAAAGTGTGACCCGGACTGTAAGGGAACCATTTTATTCAGTGACAGGAACTTTGATTGGCATTCAGAGTGCTTTAAAAAAGTGTATCCAATGCCACATTTTGAAGCAAAGTGTAAACGAGGCCTTACAAATCTTCCTTTTCTTTATGCAAATCCCAGTGACCTCTGAAGCAGGCAGGTTTGTTTATAAATGAACCTAATATGATTGGGAGGGCTAGATGATGCTGAATGTCCTCTAGCCAGGAAATGGGGAGGGCTCTATCTAACTTGCTGCAGCTTCTAATGCACATTGTGAGAAGCTCACAGTGTGCAGTGAAATCAGAATAAGCCATTTCAGTCCAGGAGCCTGTACAACTGTGCAAGATTGAAGGGATGGCTGAAGATATTATTTATAAAACACACTTCACTTGGATCTTTCCAAATTCCTCTCCATTAATTATAAACTTCCTGTCCTCTGATGGGATCTCTTCCACGTCTTCCGCTCAGTAGATATTTTTTTTTACGGTATATTACACAGGCCTGCAGAGTAAATCCGCCAGATTCTCTTTAGTCTCAGAAAAGGTTTAAATGTAGAAACTGCGAATTCCAAGTGCTAAAAAACTGCCGAGCCCGTGGAAGGAGACCAGCAGAGGACCTGAGTCACCACCGGCAAGTCGGCCAATTCCATCCGGTAATGTCTTCTTTCTACAAGGAAGGATAAAAGGATCTCCTTTAGTGCCATGCATATATAATTAAAGGAAACATCCACTGAAAGAATATGTAGCCCGTGCTTGCTGAAAATACTAGTTATCTGGAATCAGTACTTTTGGGGACACTGATCCAAAACAAGTATGCAGATCAGAAGTTCTCCTTTCACTTTGACTTTCGGACCCTCATGCTGCTTCCATGTCACTGACAGCCAGGTAACTAGTATACTTAGGAGGTCAGGAGGGACAATCGCGGTATTTTTCTCAATTCATTGAAGATCTTGATGCAACTATCTGTACAAATGCCATGGATTCTTGGGTTGAGAAAATCTACTCAATGTGACAAAGAGCTCGTGGACACTTGACTATCACACCCATGGCCATGAGCTTGTGGACACCTGACTATTACACCTGTAACCAAGAGCTTGTGGACATCTGACTGTCATTGGCAATCACACCCATAGCCAAGAGCTTGTGGAACCCTGACTATCACACCCATGGCCAAGAGCTTGTGGACACCTGACTATCACACCCATGGCCAAGAGCTTGTGGACACCTGACTATCACACCCATGGCCAAGAGCTTGTGGATCCCTGACTATCACACCCATGGCCAAGAGCTTGTGGAACCCTGATTATCACACCCATGGCCAAGAGCTTGCGGACACCTGACTATCACACCCATGGCCAAGAGCTTGTGGAACCCTGATTATCACACCCATGGCCAAGAGCTTGTGGATCCCTGACTATCACACCCATGGCCAAGAGCTTGTGGATCCCTGACTATCACACCCATGGCCAAGAGCTTGTGGATCCCTGACTATCACACCCATGGCCAAGAGCTTGTGGATCCCTGACTATCACACCCATGGCCAAGAGCTTGTGGACACCTGACTATCACACCCATGGCCATGAGCTTGTGGACACCTGACTATTACACCTGTAACCAAGAGCTTGTGGACATCTGATTGTCATTGGCTATCACACCCATAGTCAGATGTCCACAAGCTCTTGGCTATGGGTGTGATAGCCAATGACAGTCAGATGTCCACAAGCTTTTGGCTACAGGTGTAATAGGTATCCACAAGCTCATGGCCATGGATGTGATAGTCAGGTGTCCACAAGCTCTTGGCCATGGGTGTGATAGCCAATGACAGTCAGATGTCCACAAGCTCTTGGCTGTCATTGGCTATCACACCCAAAAGCCAAGAGCTTGTGGAACCCTGACTATCACACCCATGGCCAAGAGTTTGTGGACACCTGACTATCACACCCATGGCCATGAGCTTGTGGACACCTGACTATCACACCCATGACCATGAGCTTGTGGATGCCTGACTATCACACCCATGGCCAAGAGTTTGTGGACACCTGACTATCACACCCATGGCCAAGAGTTTGTGGACACCTGACTATCACACCCATGGCCAAGAGTTTGTGGACACCTGACTATCACACCCATGGCCAAGAGTTTGTGGACACCTGACTATCACACCCATGGCCAAGAGTTTGTGGACATCTGACTATCACACCCATGGCCAAGAGTTTGTGGACACCTGACTATCACACCCATGGCCATGAGCTTGTGGATGCCTGACTATCATGCCCATGGCCAAGGTCTTGTGGACACATGACCATTGCACTTATATAAGCACGTTGGACATCCTATACCAATGTGACAGCTGTCAGATTTTTCCAGAGATGGTTTGTCAGTTTCTGATCATTACTAGAGGCTGGGAGCCGCCTATGACAGCCTATGCTCAGTCACTGTGCCGGGAACGTGCAGTGAGTGCCCTCCCAGCACAGAAACCTCAACCACCCATAAACCTATATGTGTTGCATGTGGACGTTAAAGCCCACCCTCTAGGATGCCATACATATGCTTTTTGTGTCGCATAAGGTTAATTGTGCACCAGTGCCAGCCAATAGGACAGATGGTCTGTAAGAATAGAGGTCTTTCTCTAGTGGTCTAACCCCCACCCCCGGCCCAAATACTTATCTCCAATTTTTCTAAAGAAAATTGTAGGAAGAGAAAATTATAGAACAATGTCAAAATTACCCCAAAAAGTCAAATAAAAAAATTAATCAAAAAAATACACATTTTTACAGTAAATAGAAATGTTTTATAGAGAAGAAACCTAAAAAAGAAGTATGTTTTGGAGTTGATACAATGTAAGAGATTTCCATCATTTTGGGCTGGACAATCTTCTCCTTTCTTTTCATTTTCTATGTTTTGGAATCGGAGAAGTCTCTTCCTCTCACCCCCCCCCCCCCCCCACGCGGACCCGTCCACGTACCAGTCTAGTATTATGTACACAGGGAGTGTTGTTGCTACACTTTCTTTATTTGTGATTATTATAAATTTTGTATTTGCTGCTGGCAGAGAATCACAGTTATATTGTAGAACGTGATCTGCGTCTCGATTCCTTCCTCTAGAGGTCTGAAGGTCGATATAAGTTAAATGATGAAGATTTGTACCCGACCGCATACAGGTTATTAGCTTTAGTATTTGCTTCTTTATTCTACGTTTTTTTTGTTCTGTTGAGCCAATAAATTGCATGGTGACCAAGTATTCTAATATACTGGTGTGTACAAGCAGAGTATTTCAGGAGAGGAGAGTTATAGAGGAAGGAGCAGAGTCCTCCAGCAGTGCAGAGTATTTCAGGAGAGGAGAGTTATAGAGGAAGGAGCAGAGTCCTCCAGCAGTGCAGAGTATTTCAGGAAAGGAGAGTTATAGAGGAAGGAGCAGAGTCCTCCAGCAGTGCAGAGTATTTCAGGAGAGGAGAGTTATAGAGGAAGGAGCAGAGTCCTCCAGCAGTGCAGAGTATTGCAGGAGAGGAGAGTTATAGAGGAAGGAGAGGAGTCTTCCAGCAGTGCAGAGTATTTCAGGAGAGGAGAGTTATAGAGGAAGGAGCAGAGTCGTCCAGCAGAGCAGAGTATTTCAGGAGAGGAGATTTATAGAGGAAGGAGCAGAGTCCCCCAGCAGTGCAGAGTATTTCAGGAGAGGAGAGTTATAGAGGAAGGAGCAGAGTCCTCCAGCAGAGTATTTCAGAAGAGGAGAGTTAGATGTTTGTCTGAAATCTATATACAGCTGTGCTCATAAGTTTACATACCCGCGCAGAATTTATGATTTCTTGGCGATTTTTCAAAGAATATGAATGATAACACAAAAACATTTCTTTCACTCATGGTTAGTGTTTGGCTGAAGCCATTTATTATCAGTCAACTTCATTTACTCTTTTTATATCATAATGACAACAGAAATTACCCAAATGACCCTGATCAAAAGTTTACATACCCCGGTGATTTTGGCCTGATAACATGCACACAAGTTGACACAAAGGGCTATGAATGTCTATTAAAGGTAACCATCCTCACCTGTGATCTGTATGCTTGTAATTAGTGTGTATAAAAGGTCAATGAGTTTCTGGACCCCTGACAGACCCTTGCATCTTTCAACCAGTGCTGCACTGACGTTTCTGGATTTTGAGTCATGGGGAAAGCTAAAGAATTATCAAAGGATCTGTGGGAAAAAGGGATATAACAGGAAAGGGATATAAAAAAATATCCAAGGAATTGAGAATGCCAATCAGCAGTGTTCAAACTCTAATCAAGAAGTGAAAAATGAGGGGTTCTGTTGAAACCAAACCACGGTCAGGTAGACCAACTAAAATTTCAGCCACAACTGCCAGGAAAATTGTTCGGGATGCAAAGAAAACCCCACAAATAACTTCAGGTGAAATACAGGACTCTCTGAAAACATGTGGTGTGGCTGTTTCAAGATGCACAATAAGGAGGCCCTTGAAGAAAGATTGGCTGCATGGTCGAGTCACCAGAAGAAAGTCATTACTACGCAAATGCCACAAAGTATCCCTCTTACAATACACCAAACACCACAGAGACAAGCCTCAAACCTTCTGCCACAAAGTCATTTGGAGTGATGAGACCAAAACTGAGCTTTTTGGCCACAACCATAAATGCTACATTTGGAGAGCAGTCAATAAGGCCTATGATGAAAGGTCCACCATCCCTACTTGGAAACACGGAGGTGGATCGCTGATGTTTTGGGGATGTGTGAGCTACATAGGCACAGGAAATTTGGTCAAAATTGATGGCAAAATTGAAAGCAGAATGTTATCAAAAAATACTGGAGGAACATTTCATTCATCAGCCAGGAAGCTGCACATGGGACGTACTTGGATATTCTAACATGACACTGATCCAAAACACAAGGCCAAGTCCACCTGTCATTGGCTACAGCAGAATAAATTGAAGCTTCTGGAGTGGCCATCTCAGTCTCCTGACCTCAATATCATTGAGCCACTCTGGTGAGATTTCAAACACATGCAAGACAGCCCAAGAATTTACAGGGACTGAAGGCTTTTTACCAAGAGGAATGGGCAGTTTAACCATCGGAGAAGATAAAGAGCCTCATCCACAAATACCACAAAAGACTTCAAGCTGTCATTGATGTTAAAGGGGGCAATACACGGTATTAAGAACTGGGGTATGTAAACTTTTGATCAGAGTAATTTGGGTCGTTTCTGTTGTCATTATGATTTAAAAAGAGTAAATACATTTGATTGATAATAAATGGCTTCAGCCGAACACTAACCATGAGTGAAAGAAAAGTTTTTGTGTTATTCATATTCTCTGAAAAATGGCCAAGAAATCATAAATTCTGCCAGGGTATGTAAACTTATGAGCACAACTGTGTGTGTGTATATAGCACAGGCATAGAAATGTCAGAATAATGTGTACTATCTTGCTTTAGTTGGCAGGTGAAGACGTTCTCCCAGTACTCTGGAACTCCCACATCCTGAGCGCTTGGCACAATCACACAAATTTGGAAGGTTGAGCTGACTTTAGTCCAGATCCTGACTAAAAGCTCGCTGTTTACATTTTAATACCATTTGCAGGCGCTCCTGTCTACCAATACGTACTCCCCATCTTCAGCTAGAAGACCTTTAGTTAGTAAGCACTTTTTGTAAGTGTACGTGTCATCAATAGCGTAGAGGGTAGCTGTTTTGTGATGGTGCAGTTAGCCTATCCATCACTAAAGACCAGTGACATCACCGAGACCCTTCATATTCATGAGAACATAGCCTATCCATCACTAGAGACCAGTGACATCACCGAGACCCTTCATATTCATGAGAACACAGCCTATCCAATCACTAGAGACCAGTGACATCACCGAGACCCTTCATATTCATGAGAATGTAGCCTATCCATCACTAGAGACCAGTGACATCACCGAGACCCTTCATATTCATGAGAACACAGCCTATCCATTCACTAGAGACCAGTGACATCACCGAGACCCTTCATATTCATGAGAACACAGCCTATCCAATCACTAGAGACCAGTGACATCACCGAGACCCTTCATATTCATGAGAACACAGCCTATCCAATCACTAGAGACCAGTGACATCACCGAGACCCTTCATATTCATGAGAACACAGCCTATCCATCACTAGAGACCAGTGACATCACCGAGACCCTTCATATTCATGAGAACACAGCCTATCCATCACTAGAGACCAGTGACATCACCAAGACCCTTCATATTCATGAGAACACAGCCTATCCATCACTAGAGACCAGTGACATCACTGAGACCCTTCATATTCATGAGAACACAGCCTATCCATCACTAGAGACCAGTGACATCACTGAGACCCTTCATATTCATGAGAACACAGCCTATCCATCACTAGAGACCAGTGACATCACCGAGACCCTTCATATTCATGAGAACACAGCCTATCCATCACTAGAGATCAGTGACATCACCGAGACCCTTCATATTCATGAGAACACAGCCTATCCATCACTAGAGACCAGTGACATCACCGAGACACTTCATATTCATGAGAACGCAGCCTATCCAATCACTAGAGACCAGTGACATCACCAAGACCCTTCATATTTATGAGAACACAGCCTATCCATCACTAGAGACCAGTGACATCACCGAGACCCTTCATATTCATGAGAATGTAGCCTATCCATCACTAGAGACCAGTGACATCACCGAGACCCTTCATATTCATGAGAACACAGCCTATCCATCACTAGAGACCAGTGACATCACCGAGACCCTTCATATTCATGAGAACACATCCTATCCATCACTAGAGACCAGTGACATCACCGAGACTCTTCATATTCATGAGAACACAGCCTATCCATCACTAGAGACCAGTGACATCACCGAGACCCTTCATATTCATGAGAACACAGCTTATCCAATCACTAGAGACCAGTGACATCACCGAGACCCTTCATATTCATGAGAACACAGCCTATCCAATCACTAGAGACCAGTGACATCACCGAGACCCTTCATATTCATGAGAACACAGCCTATCCATCACTAGAGACCAGTGACATCACCGAGACCCTTCATATTCATGAGAACACAGCCTATCCATTTACTAGAGACCAGTGACATCACCGAGACTCTTCATATTCATGAGAACACAGCCTATCCAATCACTAGAGACCAGTGACATCACCAAGACCCTTCATATTCATGAGAACACAGTTACAAAATTCTAGCTAAAAATGTGGACTTTATAGGCACACGGATACAATGTCTTAAAGTAATCGCTTAATTTATTTAGTAGACAGTTCATTGAAAAAAGTGTAAATATTACATATGTACATAAATAAAAAAAATAAAGGTTACATAAAATTGATGTTTATAAGCCCCACACACAGACACAACTTTATATAGTATCAAGGTACAATGGTACATTCAAAGGGACAGAAGTTGGGGTTCCCAAAAATCCTATCTGGGTAGGATAAGAATGCTGTGGGTTAAGATGTTTGTCCGGGCGTAGTGGTTCACTCAGTCGCTCGACGTGTTGCGCATGTAAATACGCTTCTTCAGGAGCATGACAGTCTATTGAGTGTATACAAAAAGACACAAAACAATAAATATATAACATCTTAACAAACTGTAAAAGCTTATGAAAAGATAAAAAACAGGAGAAAAGACATACAAAATACAATTTTTTTTTGTACCTCCTCTCCTCTGTACCTGTATGGCTCTCCTCCTCCTCCTCCTCCTCCTCCTCCTCCTCCTCCTCCTCCTCTGTACCTGTATGACCCTCCTCCTCCTCTGTACCTGTATGGCTCTCCTCCTCCTCCTCCTCCTCCTCCTCCTCCTCCTCTGTACCTGTATGACTCTCCTCCTCCTCTGTACCTGTATGGCTTTCCTCCTCCTCCTCCTCCTTCTCCTCTGTACCTGTATGACCCTCCTCCTCCTCTGTACCTGTATGGCTCTCC